>VUQH01041658.1:0-18705 GCA_015106775.1 Etroplus canarensis | reverse complement strand
GTGAGAGACAAACTGAGTGATGGACAGATTTTGGCTTTGGCTAAGGGAGAGAGACAGAGTAGGTAATAGCAGTCTTAGTGAGAAGAGGGCCGGACAGATGACAAAAAAAGAGAAGCATGAGCAAGAGAAAAATAGAGGACAACTTTAATTTAAATGGTGAAACAGAATTTGGAGAAGCAGAGGAGATAAGATTGTAAGAAAAATTGCAGTGCTTGTGGGGAGGTGGGTGGGAAATGATGGAATGAGTATGTGTGAGAAGTATCTAAAAAAAAAAACAGGAGAGGAAAAGAACAGAGGGTCGATCAGGGAAAAAAGTGTTAAAGTGTATATTTCCTCTCTTGTGCTGCATGGAGAGAGTGACTTTGAGGTCTGTACTACATTTAAAATGTGCATTATGTTCATAAGAAGAGCAGATAGCTGAGAGGCTGCAGCACACAAAGATGAAATAGTGAGATGGTTGCAGCTTTTAATCTATTGATTCTACTGATTTTCATTTGACTAGTCTCACATGTACTGATTTGTGTCCATGTATACAAAATTAATATTTTCCACATTTAAAGGGGGAAAAAATTAGATATTTGAATGCTGGAAGGCATTGACGGCTGGTCAACACACAAACCAGAGAACAAAGTTCGACTTCTATACTTGACAGATTTTTGCAGTTGATTTCTATTATTTTAAAATGTGTTAGAAATTGATTAATAATTTGGAACACATTATTAACCATTATGAGCTACTGAGTTAGGTTCAGGAAAAGCTCGTGGTTTGGGTTACAATAAAACAGTTGCAATTTTTTTAAAGCTCATTTACCTTGTTGGTCAGGTAACACATCCCTTCTTAAGAGCCTGGTCAAAATACACTACACAGACTAAAGTATTGGGCCGGCTACACATTACACCCCACAGGAGCTTTTATGGCATCCCAATTTAAATCCAAAGGCATTAATATGGAATTGTTAACAGCTTCTCCAGTTCTGGGAAGGCTTTCTACTAGATCGTGGAGTGTGTCTGTGGAATTTTTTGCCCATTCATCCGGAAGAGCATTTGAAAGGTTAGACACTGATGGGGGACGGGAGGGCCTGGCTCAAAATCTTAGTTCTAGTTCATCCCAAATGCCTTCACTGTGGTTGAGGTTAGGGCTTGGTGCAGACCAATCAAGTTCTTCCACACTATACTCATCCAACAATGCCTTTATGGACTTTGCTTTGCACACTGGGGCACAGTCAAGATGGAACAGAAAAAGATCTTCCACAAACTATTCCCACAAAATTGGAAACACTGAATTCTGCAAAATGTCTTGGTAAGCTGCAGTATTAAGAAAAACAAACCCATAACATTATTCCTCCTCCACAAAACATCACAGCTGGCACAATGCTGTCAGGCAGGTAACATTCTCCTAGCATTTGACAAAGCCGGATTTGTCAGCCTGCCATATAGAGAAACAAGATTTGTCAGTCCATCAAACACATTTCCACTGCTCCAGAGTCAAGTGGTAGCGTGCTTTACACCACTCTATCCAATGCTTGGTATTGTGGATGATGGTGTATGGGTTTCCATGGCTTGCATGCAGCTCAGCCATGGAAACCCATACCATGAAGCTCCTGGCACACAGTTTTTGTGCTGATGTTAATATCAGAGGAGGTTTTTAACTCTGCAATTATTCAGTCAGCAGAGCATTGGCGACTTTTACACACTATGTGGCACAGCACTCAGTGACCCTTGCTCTGTAACATTACGTGGTCCAACACTTTGTGGCTGAGTCGCTGTGGTTCTTAAATGTTTCTGCTTTTGCAATCATGCAGAATAGATTGCAGATCGTGAAATATCATAATAATCATAACTGACTTGATGTAAATGTGGCTAACTATTAAAGTGCCACACTAGAATTCAGTGAGTTCTTCAGAACAACCCATTCTTTGATAGATGTTTGTAAAAGCAGACTGCATGCCTAGTTGCTTTATTTTGTACACCTTTGTCAATGGGACTGAAAGAAACACTTGAATTCAATGGTTAAGAGTTCTGGCCCAGTACTTTAGTTCATACAGTTTACATGCTGAAGACCTGAAAATTAATTTCCATTAAAATACATCAGTTTTAAAGTTGTGCTGTCCATGACCAGGAACAAATAAATTACTTTTTCTTGACTATTTCACATTTTGCTGATTCTGCACTGTGCCACACCAGACTGCCTCAGTAGGATGTGACAAAAGACCACACACTGACTTAACAATCCTTTATTTAATTGTTGCACCAACTGCATGTGCGTGTGTGAAAAACGGCTGGAAATGTAGCTGCAAGAATGGAATAAATCTGACAGAATTTCAACACATGTACCAGATGGCTGGAACCAATGTTTTGAACTTTCTTGTAATAATTTCAGTACAATGGAGAATGTTTTAAAGCAGGGGTATCAAAAGGGTCCAATCTAGCTCACTGGATGGCTTTACAGAGTATGAAAATACCACTGTGCCAATAACTCTATAGTTTTAAAGTAAATTGCACTGCTAGAATCACTACACAAGAGTGTGCAAGGAAATCTTGACACATTTCTAGATCTCAACAACTGGTTTGGATCATCAAGAAGTTAAATATTCTTGTTTAGTTCTAAACTGCTCCACATGTGAGGGTCATGTGCCTTTTTTTAGATACACTTTGATCTGTAAATTGCAATGCACGTGTAATCACAGCAGACTGACTGAATGTGGAAAAACTGAGGCATTTCATTGAAATAGCACTTTTTCCTTAAGACATCTCAGGCTTTTCATCATAATTTTTAATGGTTAATTGCAAATGTTTTCAGAAGATCCTTCGATTTCTTTACACTAAAACAAAGGGAACAGTTTGAAAGTGCTTTGTATGGGGTATCATACAATGGTTTTACTGGCAGGGCTAAATAAGTTTGACACTTCTGTTTTCAGGTATTTGTGCTACCTCAGTTAATTAAAGTCGCGGTACGCTCAAAAATAATTGGTGGTCTGTACAACAGCCATCCAACCATGTCTGAAGATAGAAGATATTATGGATGTAACAAAAAGCCACACTTACTACAATGGATTTTTTGCATAGGGACATGAAATCCGTGTGAATATTAGATTGCTGGCTTCATAAAGCAACAAAAACTCCCTGCCATCCAGTTCAAATGCTACACGTTTGATTGGTAACTTTACTAACATTTTTCTCATTTCTGTATTTTAAAGACTGTTTTTAAAAGGCTCCAACTTTAGTTTCAAACCTGAGTTTGATTCCTGTTATGGCACAAGAATGTTGTCGAAGTGAATGATGGACTCACCACGCATGTAGCCATCAAAGACAAATACTCCAGTTCAAAGTAGATGAGGATCACCACCATCGCACAGTTAAAATCAGCAACGGTTAAAGAACTCGCAAAGTGGGTCATGCAGAGAGGTGATGAACGTCACTGGCACTGTGCGCTGATCTGTACAGATGATGTGAAATTTTTAAAGTGATTGAGGGATCCTTACACCAAGGACCATATCACTGACTTGCATGTTTTATCCACATAAGGATGTGTATTTTTCCGTGTGGACAGATGTATGGAACACAAAGCCAAAAAATCATTTCCAGATATAGCCATCTTAAGCTGGCACTGCAAAAAGACAAGAAGAAGAGGTGGCAGATTTGAAGATGTCGAGATTTTCATTGGGAATGACCATGATGGGCAGTATTAAAAATGAGTATATCAGAGGGACAGCTCAGGTAGTGATGCTTTGTAGACTGCAGAGAAGGGATAGTTGATATACTGGACAAAAGACGTGGAAGATGGAGCTGCCAAGCAGGTGGAAAAGAGAAAGACCACAGAGAAGGTTCATGGATGTAGTGAAGGTGGACATGCAGAGGGTTGGTGTGAGGGAAAAGAATGCAAGGGATAGGGTGAGATGGAGACAAATGATCCACTGTGGTAAACCCTAAAGTGAGCAGCCAAAAGAAGAAGCTATTTTAAGGTTTTTTTTGGATATGAACTTGAGACACTGTCCAAAGTTGTCCTCTCTCTTGTATAGCAGGAAATAGTTGACTTCAGGGTCATTCTCACGCCTGGAAATACTGCCTTGGGTTTAAGCGAGACTGATAGACGGGAAGAGAGAGGAGGGGGGAGGACGTATGACACCCCCTGGCACCACACTATTACCTTTACATCACATAATCTTAGCGCTCGGGTGTCGGCAGATTAAAGACTGATTAAAGTCCATTCTAGTGCTTTTATTTTCACATGTACCTTTGTTAGGTTCGGACTAGAAAAGATCAAGCCTGCAGTGTATGTGTGAACATACTCTAAGAAGAATAAAAATAGATACAACAGCAAAGAAGAAGGATGACGCTGTGTGTGTTTGTGTCAGTACTTGATGCCAACCTGAGGTGGTTGTTTGTTATGGGTCCTTCCTCTTTTGAACCACTGCACGACGGTTCCAGGCTCGGAGGCATCGTCTTGTCATTACGGAAACCTTCAAACCTCTGTAAACAATACATGTGGGCACAAACAAAAAAAGAAAAAAAAGAGACCCAAACAAACAATGATGGAAACATGGATAGACAGACAGATGGAGAGAGACAAACAGATGGAATAAAATAACAGGTAGGGGAAGTAATGACAGAAAGTCAGAAAACACAAGAGATAAAAAGAAGCAGACAGTCAGTTAAATAGACTAAAGGTAGATTTTGTCTTATGCAGATCTAGCACTCTTCATTCAGACAGATTACAGATCATACTAGACATCAAATCAAAACAAAACTTTAACTTTCTAAAAAGACAAAAATGTCCTAATCATAACTATCAGTGTAATGTCAACTGTATTTGTGCCCCTAAGACACGATTTAGGACTAGGTTTAAACAGGACCAAAGCACCCATAAAAAATAAAAGAATCCAATCAGCCAGAAAGCACCAGACCGCCTAATACATACTGACAAGAGGTCTTTGAAGTCAACTTCAGCTTCCTCCCACAAATATGAACATTATTAAACTACAGTACTGATTTCGTTTGTGTCCAGTCAAACAGACAGTAACCAAGCAGCGAGTGAGCGTGTCCAGCTTGTAATCACACCCTAAGGGATGATCAAGGATAAAAGTGGGACCAGCTGATGAGCAACAACCAGCGTGTGCACTCATTCCTTTCAAAACCACCTTCCAAACATCTCCAACAGCCAAAACTGAAACCTGTGGAGAAAAAAAGAAAAAACAAAACAAAATAATGGTCACATGATGGGTATGATAAGCTCCAGTGCCTGGCGCAACAGTTTCCGTGTGCAGGAATATAATATTTGGAAACCATCTGACAAAAGTTCAGCTGGTGGAAGTTAGACATACTCAGATGATGTTACATTAAGTTACATAAAGTCACCAAAGCGCGTGTGTGTGTGTGTGTGCGCACATGCACGCACACTTTCTTACATACTGTCCCATGAAATAAACAACACATATAGCCAAGAATAAGAGTAAAAACAATGACCACGCTACTAGCCAGGACCCTTCCCTTCCACCTATTCCTACAGGCATGCGGCTGGAATCCATAAAGAGCTAAATACAGCCAATAAGACCACAGTGAATAGAAAAAACAACCCAAAACCTACATAAAAGTAGAGTAAAGACAAAGTGTTAACAAGTTGTTTAATTAAGTCTGTTATAAAGATTTTCCAGCACAGGATATAGCTTTTAAATTCTGTTAATACATTTGTATGCCCAAATTACTGCACCACAATAGGCTGACAGATTTGTGCATAACCAGCTTTATTAAACTGTTACTCTTTTGTACATTAATTTAGTACAACTAGTGTTTAATGTTACAATATATCAAGTTAAAAATACTCAGATTACATTGTAAAGCATTAGTTTTGCAGTTCAAGTAATCAGTTATTTAACAGTCATTGTTCTATTTGGTTCCCTTTAGGTGTGGCAAAAGAAAAAAAACATGTTTCCATCTCCCCCCCGACTCCTTGGGTACATATTGAAGGAGATGCTGCCAATAACAACTTACTATACAATGAGGTAAAGTCAGTACACTCAGAAGTAAATGTAAAGTAGCCCACACATCCTCTGTATGTATAACAAATATGCACAAGCTAAATGCAAAGTGGGATTTATTTTTGGTAATGCAAAAGTACTCTAATAAACTAATGCACAACATACAACGCTTTAATTTAACAGATTACTTATAATGTACATTGTGACTATCAAGTTACTTATAAAAACCTTACCCAACATTCAGTACTATCAAGCAGCAAGAGTACAAAAAAACTGCAGTTCCTCTAACTGCCACATGAGGCTGGTTGCAAAAGACTCAATCCACATAGACTCCCAAGTTAAAATGCCCAACTTTGCAGCAAAAACATATTTACAGCCTGATACAAACCACAGATTTGGGCTCTGGGTAATTTCTGCCTTTCAACAGAACCCAGAGTGGGATAAATTTTTTATGACTCATCAACCTGGATAACTGAGTTAGGGGTTTGGCTATGTTGACTGACAGGTGTCCGGACACAGGCAGCTGTAGCATCTGAGAGGCCTCATCCAATATTTTGAGTCTTTAAACTAAACTCTTCACTGTGTGCGTTGCTGGTGCCTTGTGGAACATTTTAATGGAACGTCTGACTAAAACCATGACTTGCTATGTGTGGTACAGACTATCCCAGAAATTTGTGTTTCAGTTTTAGTGAATGAAATTATATTTTTTTGTCCGTTACTTAGCACTAATCAGCGAATATAAGCGTCTGTGCCTTGCATCTTAACAGTTCATAGATGCTGCGTGATAACCCAGCTAACGAATAAAATAATATTCTACCCTTTCTTCTATATGAGGTAACTTTTGGCTCCTAAAAAAACAAACATGCAGAGTCCAAAACCAGTGGATGACATCATGGTGGCTATGTCCATCTTTTGCAGCGTATGGCCAATCTCCAAAAACTTGTATTAAAATGCACACCTAAAAAGCAGAAATAACCATGTTTACAGCCTGGTACAAACATGCTTTTGGTCTCTATAGCTAGGTATCCCCTTTCTGAAAACTGTATGAGGATAAATATGTTTTAATATCTTAATAAACTGTATTAATGCTTGACGCTATCATTATTAGGGACATGGCTGAACTAGACCTCGAGATTATGTTTGTAGTGTTGGTGCCTTTTGGAGCATTTTAAAGAAATTTATTTGGCAAATAATATGGCTTTCTATGTGGTTAATTGTTAGACTGTCTAGAAAATCTGTTCTCCATTGACTTGGCGCTACTTAGCCAGTATCTTTGTGCAATGGCTCCAGACAGTTCATGGATCAGCTTTTCAACAAAGTTAATATCTTAAGATTCCACAGGCTTGCCAAAATAAGGTCACTTCTGGTTCCACAAATCAAACGTGACAAATGCCAAACTCTAGGCTTCAAAAAGTCCATAAACTAATGATTGACTCTGGCCATGTCCTTCTTTTGTATACAGTCTATGTTTACAACTAATTATGATTATTTTCTTGATGGATTAATGTGCACATTATACCATCAATTATTCATTTGATCTACACAGAATAATGTGTTAGTAAAAGAGCAGACATTTTCAAATAGTTTGTTTTGTGTGAATAACAGTCTAAAAGATGAAATTACTACCACGGAAATACAGAAACAGAAACAATAAATAAATTTGAGCAGCAAGATAAAAGGAATATTTGGGTGTTTGTGCTAAACAAAAGGACTATTGATAGACTATAAAACTCATTAGCTAGTTAATGTGTCCATAATCAATATACTGACAAATCACTTCAACTCCAAATACAATATGCGTAACAGATAAGCTTAACAGTACAAGTACAGATAGAGGACACACCATCTTTTAACATTGGAATTAGTACATTTAGAAATCTGTGGATTAAAAAAATAGTTTGTGGGTATACTTGATAAATGTTCATCAGAGTAATTTCCTCCATTTCCAAGCTATGTAACAAAGTCAAGATGTAAGCCTGGACATCTGACAGAAGCTTCAGCACTGCCTGTCTCTGACTCACTTATCCCAGAACATCACTTCTGGGTTGGAGGCAGCAAAGACAGGTTGGCAAAAAACTTTAATACATTTTTAATTTGACCTGAGCTGGCTCCATCAGTGGAAGATTGCTCAAATGTTGCTTGTGTTAAAGAGATTACTGTAACTACTGCTGTAAAAATTGGGATAATCTGTTACCGACCCCATACTAGGGTTTTAATGGCTAATAGGAAACATAACCCTTGAATCAAGCAAACGAAGGTTACGAACAAGAAAAAGAACACACTGCATGCTTTAGAAGCATTTTAATGATGCAACACCTCTGAGGAAAAACTTCTCATGTAATGGGTGATCTTGAGCTTTGTGGTACCATCTTGTACAATTAGGAGTTTAGGAGCTGCCTGGTAGTTTTATCTGCCGAGAGTCATTCTTAAACCTCTAAGCTTTTCTTCCCCTGAAACTCACATTAAGAAAAAATGTGTGTCCAAAAGCAGAGCAGGGCATTTAAAGACTTCTTAACAATATGAAGATGATTCTGATTGAAATGTTAATTTCTTTTTCTAAAGCACATGATAATATGATGCTTGAATTCTGCCAACAGGGAGGCCAACCAATGAGCAGTTTGGCTGCAGGCTGAGTGGAGATACTCCTTATGGTGCAGTTTCAATCATCGTAATCAAGTCTAGCAGGACCAGCTTGCAGGGTCGCATGATCAGGGAGCCCACTGTCCATCATCAGACTGATGCAGTGTCAGTCTGGAAAAAATGTTTTAGAGTACTGGTGCTAAGCAGCTGAACAACTATCTTACATTAACACAAGGGATGAAGGGTGCCAAGAGTCAAAAAACATTTCAGTCCATGCTGGCATGTTTTCTGACTAGTTTGCTCTGGCCTGTGGGCTCTGATAATAACCACTCATAAGCTCTATAAGCCGAGGCAACCCCCGTCTACTAACCTAATAAAAACTTACTAGAAATCAGAATAAATCTTGGTGTTGGGCGCTTAAACTTGAGCTTTTTCCTTATTCTCCTGTAGACATATGAGCCTGACATATACATTCAAGCACATAGAGAAATATAGTCTCCGAGACTGAGTGTTTCAAGACTATTTGCCTTACTGTTCATGATGAAGCTGATGGACAGAAAATGTTATTTGTGCAGAGATAGGCAGAGAGGACTACAGGAACCCGTTATTCATGTAAAACCTTGCATTACCAACTCTAAGACCAGAGTCTGACGGCCTGTCTTATCTCAGCTGAACTCAATCCAAGCCTAAGCATGTGTAAATGTTTTTAATGTGTAATATTAAATATGTGTATAATATGTGTAGTCAAACGTTATGATTTTATACTGTTTATGTGATCAGCTGATTGTATTCACTAATTACAGTAGGCTAAATTATTCATTTGTTGTATATGAACAGAGTTAGCGGAGCTCTCCTGGTGGTATAACCTACAGTTAGGTCCATACGTTTTTAGACAGCGAATAGGGGACTATGTATAAAAAAGGCTGTAATTGCTTAACAGTTAATACAATACTTCTGTTAAACCCTTTGAATTAAAGCTGAAAGTCTGTTCTTCAATTACATTTTTACTGTGGCGGTGTACAGAGGCACAATTACAAAAAAAAATGTTTCTCTTTCATGGCAAATAAAATGCTGCCACACAACAGTAATATGGTGGGCAAATACCTACCCGTATTTACATGAAACATAAAACAGTTATACAAGGAGATGTTTTTTTAATTCCTAAATGAATTTCTGGTCACGTATTTTCTGCTAAATGTGTATCAAATCCAGATGACTTTGAGTTTTAGAGGCAGCTTTGATTATGCAGTATTCCGTTAAAAAAAAACAAAAAAAAAAACACACAAGGTACATGCGAGCTAAGGCTGGCATACAAGAAGCTGCTGAAAGATGCAGTCACTTTAGTACTTAAAGATCATTTTTTGCATTTGAGTCACCCAAGGAAATTGACAGATTGTGATTAATGGAAACCGTGATACAAACATAAGAAAACAAAAAAATTTATGCTTGCACTGTTTTTGCTTATAACGGCAGACTAAGCACAGTCATGAAATATATGAGAGCAGATTTATCCCACAAATTATTCTTTTAAAAGCAGCAGCATTGACCTTGACCCCCTACCACCATGCATTTGTGTATGTGTGTATGTGTGTGTGTGTGTGTGTGTGTGTGTGTGTGTGTGTGTGTGTGTGTGTGTGTGTGCAGGGCGTGATTCTTCTCTATACAGGATATCCCTTCGCCAGGAGGATTTCTATTGTTAAGAGACAGGCATGCTGGTTGTGTTGGGATCCCTTTACTCTGTAAATGGCAGTAGTAACACTAAAATTAAAATGACCAAAGGCAGATGATTTTTATCTTCTACCACAACCTAGATTGAAACTCTGCATTAACGAACATCCTTCACCTTAACCTCCTGAGATCACTCACACTGTTGCATCCCATGAACCACAAACAAGACCTCAAGTCTCAGAACATTAAAATTTTCTGCTTGCTTCTCTAAACCCTTCAGTCTAGTTTCCATCTGTGGTACAAGGGGACCCTGCTCCCTCAAATTCATCCACATTATAATAGCGGTACATGTTGGGAGTGAGCTTGATACTTACCCTCACCTGTGCATGAGCCCAGCGCACGACCAGCTTTTTGGACAAAGCTAGCTTCCCATTTAAACACTGGATAGCCCTCTCAGCCTCCTGCAGATAGCCGCACAAACACAGAAAGAAAACAATGAAAGGGAAAAGAGAGAAAGACAGAGGAACAGCTTTTTAGTGCTGATTAAAAATCAGCCTTGATGATTGCATCCGAGCCATTAAATCATTAGTCCTCATAATAGCAGAAGGCCATAACTGAGGTGTTTAAGTGTGTACGTGTGTGTGCATGTATGTGTTTGAGAAGCAATGTGATTAAATATAGTTCTGTCTAATCAAATGAGCAAGTGGCTTTGCGGCTAAATTATATTAATGAAGTTTTTTATCTAAGTATGTCTACATGTAAGTGTGAGTGAGTGTGAAAGATAAACACACACTTCCTTTGTATAATCCTTTAGGGAGGACTTCATATCCCACTGATAGACACTAGCTGTGAAACTAGATGCTTATCATGATCCCCAGGCGCAATCCAAAACAAAAATTACCCGCTGATCTTGTGAAGCTAAACGTGTTTTGTTTAAGTCCTTTTTTTTTTAGATACACAGTCCACTTCAGTAAAGACAGACAATGAGGTCAAGACTGTTTAAGGTTAAAGCTTGATTTTAATCAGGGTAACATTTTTCAATTAAGGGATTTCCTTTTACAAAATATACATTGAATACTGTGATTATAAAAGGTTTCATCAGACTTTTCCCTTTTCCCCAAGGAGACGCCACAGAGGATGAATCTGCATATATAATTTGGCACAGATTTTTTACACCAGATGCCCCTCTTGATGCAATTCTCCCATTTATGTAGGCTTGGGCTCAGCACTTGTGATTCCCAAGTCTGGGCTTGTGAACTGAAGACTTTTCATGTGTGAGGAAAATGTGTAAAAAACACTATACTACGGAAGACACATAAAATATTTCATCAGACCTTTTTATTTTCATGCTCTAAACGTGAGCACAATGTTTTCAAGTTAAAATGTCATTCCTATAGAGATCAAATTATCAGTTTTACTTCCACTGATTGATTGATTTTGTTTTACAAATTACAAAACAAATCAAATCTTGGTATTTCGTGCATCTGAATTTATAGTGCCAGTATAATAAACTGCATGGCAAGAGAACACAAAATAACTGAGAATTATATGAAAATATTTTTATAACCCAGCCACAGGGGCCCACAAGCCAGTGTACTCCTTGTGCCAGTCCCAAGCCCGGGTAAACGGGGAGGGTTGCGTCAGGAAGGGCATCCGGTGTAAAAACTTTGCCAAATCAAATACGCGGATTCATAACAATGATACGCTCTGGCGACCCCTAATGGGAGCAGCCGAAAGAAGAAGAAGAAGACAATATGAAAATATTTTTATATATATAAAAAAATCTTACACGTACCTCTCTGGTACTGAAGTTGACAAAGCAGTAGCCTCGTGGCTGTCCCTCCAAGGGTCCAGACTTATGAAACAGGAAGTCAAACTGTTTCACTTTACCAAACTTCTCTAACAATTTCACCAAGTGATACCTGTCAAAGGAGAGAACACAAAAAAGCGTAAGAAAAAGACTTCAGGTAAAGATTACTGAAGCCTTTGTTTCTTAAAATAGAGGCAGAAAAACAAGACAAAATTATTTTTATAGTTGGTAAAAAGTCTTATATCAGACCGAAGCTCACACTTTTCCATGAAGCCCAACAACATGTAGTATTGTAGGATCAGCTCCACATTGTATTTCCCTCTGTGAATCTGTCAAGTGGGGCTAATGAGAATGACAGCTTTCTCTCTGACACCTTTTTAGCAGCAGGCCAGCTGGTGTGGCAGGTCAGTGACAGTAAATCTCTTACTAAGACAATGCTGAGGATACAGTAGCAGGACAATGAGGAAATAAAACAGAGGAAGCTTAAAATCCCCCCTGAGCACCAAACTCTGCACAAACAACCTCCACTGACTGTGTGGCGCTGCCGGGGAATGTTAAGACTACAAATGAGCACAGATACGTTGTCACTGAAGAGCTATGCGGTGTTTGTGAGATTGAAGGTGTGCGTGTAAGCGACGACTTGCAGCCATGGGAAAAAATATTTCTTCTGACAGTACAGAAAAGAGCAATGAGTTCAGGGTCACTTGGAGACTCTATTCGGTGCTACACTACTGTAAATACCCAGGGGCTGATTGATTGTTTCCAACACAAGCTAAGCAGCACATGCTTTTCCATTTCATTAGGAAGAAAATGCTGAAAAATGTCCATTATAAGTTCCCATATGCTGACATATTCAAGATGCCAGAACCAATAAATTTAGTCGGTTTTGCTCAAAAAAATTACTAAACTGATGAAACCAATCAATCAAGTCCTTCACAGTCACATTTTCAGATGTCGGAACATGCAATTTTGGTGTCCCCCTGCAAACTCCTCAAAAAGAAACACCACGTCGTCCTGCTGATTAGTCACTGAAATCACCGGTGAATTAATTTCCTATGTTCCTGAATGAAAGCAATGAGAACAGCTTTTAGCAGGCCTCACTGTAAAACAAAGCAGACACCACCTGTAACTGCTTGCAAACTAATTCAATCACCAGTTTATAGAAAACAGCTCAGTACAAAACCAAGAGCCAACAAACTTCAATCAGAAGTTAAAAAAAAAGACTAACACAGAAAAAATTTACAGTTACATGCACCTTTGCAGGATTTGATAGACAAATTGCTCATGCATCACTTTACTATTTTGTGCAAATTAATTTATATATGGTGCATGACATTATGGAAAACACACACACATATGTATGTGCATGTGTGTTTGTGTGTATAAAGTTTTTATCTTAGATTTTTCAGTTTTCTCACTGATTAAGAGTCAACTTTCATAACCCCATGAGTCACTACTTAGAAAAGAATATTCCTTGCTTTTTATTATTGAGAACAACTACTTTGCATCTCACTGATACTGTGTGTTACTTTTAGTGTTTTCCTTGTGTTTTCTGTGTTTGCTTGTGTTTTCCACAGCAGAAAATAAAATTTTCTTTGTCATACTTTGTCATGTTGAGTGAGAACATTGCAAACACCTCCTGAAGTCAGAACACGAGCTTGCAAAGTCAGTGATAATGCTGTTAGACTATTTGCTACACTGTCAACATTATAAAGAGAGAACGATGGAGAAAAGTAAATGTGCAACTGACAGCAACATTAAAACTGTAACTCTGTTAGTTAACCATTAGTAATCCACCTTCAACAAGCAGGATTAGTTACAAAACTTAACTGATTGCAGTAAGCGTCACAAAAAGTCAGCTAAAGCAAGTATTCCCTAAATCATTGAATTCAGGTGTTTCATTCAGTAGGATTGCCACAGGTGTATAATACCTAGCCATGCAGTCTGCCTTTACAAAGAACAGGTCATTCTAAAGAGCTCAATAAATTCAAGTGTGGCACTGTAATAGGATACCACTGTTGCAACAAGTCACTTCATGAAATCTTTTCCCTTCTAGGTATTCTACAATCAACTGAAGGGGGTATTACTGCAAAGTGGAAGTATTTAGAAACCACATCAACTCCGTCGCAAAGTGGCAGACCATGTAAAGTTACAGAGTTGGGTCGCCGACTATTGAGGCTCTGCTAACTCAATGCTTACAGAGTTCAAAGCCTCCTCTGGCATTAACATCAGCAAAAAAGACGTCATGGCATGGGTTTTCTATAGCCAAGCAGCTGCATGCAAGCCTTAGGAGTAGGGTAAAGCATCCCGCCACTGGACTTTGGATTGGTGGAAACATGTTCTGTGGTGTAACGAATCATGTTTCTCTATTTTGCAGTCTGATGGACAAGTTCGGGTTTGGCAAATGCCAGGAGAACATTACTTGCTTGACTGCATTGTGCCAACTGTGACGTTTTCTGGTGACGCGATAATGCTACGGGGTTGGCCTGAAACTTAACGCTTTAGCTTACCAAGACATTTTGCACAATCCTACGCTTCCAACTATGTGGGAACAGTTTGGGGAAGGCCCCCTTCTTTTCTAGCATGACTGTGCCCCAATGCACAAAGCAAGGTCTATAAAGGCATAGTTGCGTGAGTTTGGTGTAGACTTGGCTGGTTCGCACAAAGCCCTGACCTCAACCCCAGTGAACATTCTGGGATAAACAAAAACGGAGATTGCGAGGCAGGCCCTCTCTTCCAACATTAGTGTCTGATGTAAGATGAGTGTCCACAAGTAGAGCGGATGATCTTCTGGATGCTGTAAGATTTTGGAGTAAAACACACTCTAAAATTTTACAGCAAGTCTTCCAAGAGAAGTGGCAGCTGTTATAATTGCAAATGGGGGGCCAACTCCAAATTAACGCCTGTGGAATTAGAATGGGATGTCATAAATGCTTGTGTATGCTGCCTAATACGTTTGTCCACATAGTGTATATAGTAACCTGGGCATCTCTGTTTAGACTCCAGCCCCCACAACCCAGACTCTAAAAAAAGTAGAAAATGGATGGATAGTTGAATCAGTATAATATTAAATTAGTGAAGTCAAAAGTCGAAAATTTCAATATGAGGAGATCTAAATACACAAGTATCTGCAAATCCAGTCAAATGCATTCACCAATTACTGATTTTATCATTTCCACTTGTGCACTGTTTTATAAGATGTCAGAATGTCTCCAATGAAAATGGCTTTTTAAACCATGAAGAGCAACAAGGCAGAAAAAAAAATGTAAATGCCTAAACAGAAAAGTCCAACAAACACTTTCCTGTGTTCTTGATTTGGTGCCATTACCTTGTGTGATTGTCCAGGCCTCAGAGTGACCCCAGGTGTTTTGTGTAACTGTTCAAGAGGAATCAGTGCTTCAGCCTTTTATTGTTTAGGCGCCTGTTATTTTTAATCCTTAAGTGTTTGTGTGTCACCAAAAAAAAAATGAGTGTGAATGTGCAAACATGCATTCATGTGTGTGAAAGGGACTCAACGTGGCATTCTTAGGGTGAAGGAGGGGGTTTTCAGAAGCAGGCTGTACTAATGTCTTCCACCCCAGTACGACTCCCTGGGGGGCTTTAGGCCAACGACAATTTCTGCTTTTCCCAGACAACACCCTGCAAGCCTCCCATGTGACGGTGGTTCATCCAGCCCAGGGCTTACCTATGATTCAACTAAAGCCTGTGATGAAATTAACTTAGTCAAACATTTTAAAACACATTTTTCATGTTTAAATAAAATTGCATTTCTTATTTGGCCACTAGTGAAATGGGCTAATATTAAAGCTCAATGCAACAAATCTAAAATTTGTAATGCACTGAATGTTAACTTTTGATAAAGCTATGCTTCAGCTCGTGTATTTTTGAGAGAGGTTAGATGGCAGACACTAAGAGCATTTTTGGATGCTCAACTACAATGAAGGTCTCCTCCTGGGGGTTGTAAAAATCAGAGGAAGAGGAGGAGAGAAGGGGGAGGAAAGGTGAGCAAAGGGACCTAAAGTTCATAAAGGGGATGTTGATGGCAAGGTGAAAGGTATAGGAAGAGCAGCGTAAGCCAAAAGAAGCGAGGAGGTGAGGAGCTAGGTAGGAAAGATACAAGAGCTATAGGAAACAGAGTAGAGGAAGGAAGAGACATGGGGATGTGAGTCAAGCCCAGAAAAAGATAAGACAAAAGGTTCGGACCAGAAAAGTGCAGGTCGAAGGTAGGAATTTAGCGGGGAGGGGCTTGTTTTTGATTTTCAGCTATCTGCAGTTGATAACGCTGCTCAGGCGCACCATGTTCTTCATCAGACTTCTTTTTTTTAAATAAAAATCTCAAACTGAAGCATGAGTTAGTTAGTCCAGAAACACCAATTTTCATGTAACACAAGGTCCATAGGAGCAGCAAAAAGTGAGGAGGTGATAACTTACAACCAAGCCACAAAAAAGTACAAAAACATAAATATAGGGTGAAAGCTCCAGTTACACCTGCTCCGTGAACAGGGCAAGAAGACAGAAAAAAAAGCCAAAGGGGATCATATATCAGATGTTTATCATTTAAATGGTAAAGAATGAAAGAGTGTGCAGCTGATTACTGATCCTGCAACAGGAATGATGGCATTTTTACAAAGTATTTAAGGGTAGTGACAATAAAAGTACAATGTTCTAATAATGCAGTTGTTACCTGTACAGAATGAAAAGAAGTTCAATTTAATTATGTCATGCTTCAAAGAGATTGTCCTCCCTTCAATGTAAGATGTGAACCCTCCATGAACCTTTCATAATTCTTCCAGTGAGGAAGCTTATAATCAAACAGAACTACACACTGGCCAGAGTGTGCCTGTCTGACAGACAACACTTACAGAAAATGAAAATGTTGCCTTTCAGTGTGAACTCCAAATCAATTCAATATTTTGCCCTCACCAACCTGAGCAAAACTAACACTCCTCACATGCAAATGAGAAAACACAAATACACCAATATTTTAAGTCCAGTGGATTACTGTTCCATAAAAAAGAAACTTTTATTAGTGATATACACTCACAGGCCTTTTCATTACAACAACATTTTTCCAGTTTTCTATTGTCCAATTGTCCAACAGGACATTTTTACGCAGAGAACTGTCGATTACTGGATAGTTTCTGTTTTGTGGACCATTCTCTGTAAACCCTAGAGATGGTTGTGACGATTTAACAAGCTTATGCCGACGCATCCAAATTCCTCTAAAACGCTGGCATATGCGCAACATTGATGTTAAATGGACATATACATAACGTATTGCTAACACACACACATATAAAATGTAATACCAACGAATGCTAGCATACTGCCGGAATTCACAACTTGAAGCCCATTTATACCATTCCCCTTAAACTTACCACATACGCAATTATTCAGCAGCTGTGTGTTAGAAACACGTTCAGTACGACTGGATCACGTCAAATACATCTACAAACGTCAATATCAGTTGGAGCTATGTTTGATATATGTTACACATATGTTAAAAACATGTTACTCATAGGTTATTAATACATTTTGGGTACGCTCGACATATAAATAACGCGAGTCTCCTTATGCATAAAGTACCTGCGACATATGGTCCTCGTATACCGGACGTATGAGACATACGCTGGCAAACATAAAAGATTTTGTGCATGCTCAAAATTTTCCAGCAACTTCACCGTACTACAACATATACCGGCATACTTCCGTATGCTCTTAACTTATAGAAAACTTACCTAGAACTTAATTGACATACGCCAGCGTATTTGCAGTTTTTTCCTACATCGGCATACGCTTCTTAAATTGTGAAGGTGTGACAGTGGCTTAACAAAGTGTGCTCTCAAAAATCTAACTAAAAGAAATTAAATGGCAATAATTTGCATCTAAAAACCAACCAGAATTAATTCCTCAGAAACCATCCTTTGTAATAAGATGTTATTCATTTAAGATCTATGGCACACTAAACAAAGATTCTTCATTTTGAATTCTTAAAGCTGTTTGTGGAGTTGAATAATTTGGCCTCAGCTGATCAGCACCTTGCATCTCAGGTCTATGTTCCTCCTCAGCAGGGAGTGTGGCTTACCAGACAAACAGAGGGAGTACTGCATGCTATCCTGGAGCTAATTAATCTTCCCAATCAGCAACAGCGGCCACGGGCATTTCTCTTGTTTTCCCTCCATACTTCGAAGTACTGGGCTATTTAAAAAGAAGCAGAGCAGAGCAGAGCAGGGAAAGGGGAAGGAAACGCCTGTCTAGACGCCCACCAGAGCTGCAGCCCGTACATTCTCCAGCAGCCCCCACAGGCGAACACACACACCCCTCACCCTGAAAATCTACCTCCTCTTCATCACAGCACATGCAGTGATGTCTTTAATATTCAGACATTCTGCAGCAAACGCATACCTGAGCAAAACCGGAGCAACAGAAAGATGCTTGCATGCACATATGATGCTGTCAAGGGAGGCAGACTCATAATGTGCACAGATGGAGTCCTCTGCCTCTACCAGCTGCCACCCAAACATCAACTGTGTATTTAAACATGCTTACACACACACACACACACACTCTACGCACACAGTTAATCAATCATACAAGGACACACAATACATTGACTTTCTATGAGGCAGAGGTTAAAAACCAGTGCCTCAGGTTCATACCATTAATTACAGCA
>VUQH01041656.1:3539-15115 GCA_015106775.1 Etroplus canarensis | reverse complement strand
CCTTAGCCCGACACGAGATGCCTCAGTCCTGCACAAGGTGCACCTTAGCCCTGCATGAGGTGCACCTTAGCCCGACACGAGGTGCCTCAGTCCTGCATGAGGTGCACCTTAGCCCGACACGAGATGCCTCAGTCCTGCACAAGGTGCACCTTAGCCCGACACGAGGTGCACCTTAGCCCGACACAAGGTGCCTCAGTCCTGCACGAGGTGCCTCAGTCCTGCACGAGGTGTGCCTCAGCTTGTATTTTTGGGTTTAAAGTGCACTGCTATTAATCTATATGAATCCACTGCCAAGTTCAGGAGCCTTTTAACATCCCAAACTAACCTTTGACCTCGTCCTGAAACCATTTCAGTGATGGCCAACGTGTTTTTTTGTTTTTTTTAAAGTTTAGTTGTTAATTTTCATCCAATATTTCAAATTCTAAGTAAATTTTAGGTTTATGACCGTTATTTAAAAAGTAGAACAATGCACACCTCTGCCTGTCTCATCCGCTGTGTACTGTGCTCCGCCTCCGCCTGCAGCCCTTCACCTCCTCAGTTCCACAGCTGGTTTGATGTGGATTTCGCTCACACATTTGTACCCCGCTCAGTTCAGCTGAGGTTCCCTCGCCGCTCTGTAAAGCCAGTGTTCCTCGCGCTGAGTCACCTGGCTGTCAGTCCAGCATCTATTATTCATCCTTGTCTGCCCTGTCATCCAGGGAGCCGTGGTTCCTGCCAGCCTTCACGTCACAATGTGTCTACAGTGTGTGTTGTGAGGCAGCCAGGTGTGCAAGGACTGTTCACATTTTTACACTTACAAGAGTCCAGGTGCTGGACTGGCCTTCCTGCAGTCCAGACCTCTACCAACAAAGAAGACCCAGGACTGCTGAGCAACTGGAATCCTATGTCAGACAAGAATGGGACAACATTCCTGTCCCAGCAGCTGGTCTCCTCAGCTCCCAGCTGTTTAGGGACATGGACCTGTCCAGCTGCGTTGATGAAGACGAGCTAGTGTCTTATGAAACTTCAGTTGCTCTCTGTTGTTTTGTGGATAAAATGTTGCTTTGTGAGGTCAGCAGATCCTCTCACTGTGTTTTTATTTCATTGGCCTTTCATCAACGCCCCCTGCAGGCCGCTCCGCTCCGCCGGAGACTATTTACCCAGCCCGTGACGTCACAGGGCCAGTTTCCCAGGATTGCTTCGGGAGTGTGGGGCGTGCTGGGCTGGGAGAGCGTGGGCCGGGCTGCCGGAGCGGACACGGATCATCTGGAGACACCGGGCACGGCGGAGGCCGCTTCTCCACCTTTCTGGGAATCTTTTTTTTTAACGGGAAGACGCGGAGGAGCCCCCGGAGTGTCCTCTGAGACCAGGTAGGTCCTCACCGGCCCGGCTGTTAGCTAGCTGACCGGGAGCTGCAGCACCGGGAGCTGCAGCTCCGACCGGCCGCTGCTAACGACACCGGGCACCTTCTTTCTTACGTTCAGTTAAAGTCTCGCGGCTGGAATCGTCGCGCTTTGTTGAGACGAGTTGACGCCGGACTCCCTTGAAAAACCGGACCGTTTGAAGTTTCTCTAACCGCCACAGGACGGACGCGCACAGGGTAGACTTCATAACGCACATTTGGAATAATTAGACCCCTGTCTTAAATTCGGCTTACATTAAAACCCCTCTGCTGGGGTTTATTTCAGCACAGCCCCAACTTTGTGCAGCGCTGCCGGCGGCACCGAGGAGGTGGATTTAGGAGGCATTCGGAGGTAAAAAGGCCACAAAAAGCACGATTTAAACGCTGGATCAGCTGACCGTGAATTCTACACGTATGCCGAATTAAAGAGCGGCGTCTCAGCCGTGAATTAAAGCGCTGACTCATTGTTCGCGCGGTGTGTGGGTGCCTAACGGCCGCGGTGACGGGGGAACGCCGCCTTTTGTGAACGGGGTTCGGCCCGGGCGCCGGGAAGCGTTTCGCAGCAGCCCGTTCTGCATCAGAGCGGCTCCAGGCGGGGATGAGGTTCAGCGGTGCGTGGACGGCACGGGAGGCAGCAGTATGTCCACAGCAGGAGCCTGGCTGCGGCCTGCACAGCCCGCACGGCCCGCACACTGTGGGGGCAGCATCAGTGCACGGGCTCGGGTGGGCTTGGTGAGATGATGTGACATCTTCAGGAAAGTGGATGCAGAGAGGGAACAAACCACTGCTGTGGGTTTATCTGTGTTGCATGGTTATGTAAGAGTGTGTGTGTGTGTGTGTGTGTGTGTCCTTGTTGTTGTTTGCCTCTCAGCTGCTCTGAACTCACTATGATGGACATTTTATCAGCCAGTATACATGAAGTATGAAGTTCTTGGTGTTTCAGAACTTTTTGGTCGGGTTCGGGTGGAGGCGCCTCCACCAGCAAACGCCTGTTTTTTTTTTTAGGGGACTTTGACTCTTGTTTTATGGCCAGATCGCCATATAGATACATTATGTCATAACAGGAAGTGAGCTGTCCTTTCTGGACTTCAGGGAGGTTCAGGAAGTTCATGGATCAAGGTCCTCTTGATCTCCAGCTCTTCTTTGTCCTCCCTCAGATGCTTTTAGGCGTGCTGTGGTCTGGCCCGGCCTGAAGAACCTTGGTCCTTCAGTTTGGGACAATTTCTAAATCAGGTTTCCCACTTTTTGTGCGTCTTTGACAACGCAAGCCCCTCTCACCGCGGAGGCTGGCGTCTGGAAGGGCATCCGGCGTTAAACCTCCACCAGTGACGACGCAGATTAATCCACTGCGGCGATCCCTCGGCGAGAATACGAGAGAGCGTCAGAAAGTTCGAACAGAGATCAAAGTAATTATTGGCTCAGGAGGTAGAGCGGGTCATCTTTCAACAGGAAGGTTGGCAGTTCAATCCCTGGCTTCTCCAGTGTACATGCCAAAATTTCTCCCAGTGCCTCCATCAGTGTGTGTGTGTGTGTGTGTGTGTGTGTGTGTGTGAGGCCTGTAGAAAAGCGCTGTGCAAACACCAGTCCATTGACCTTCTCTTATCCAGTCAACAAGGTAGAGAGTGCACAGTTTCAGTTCTTTAAAACCCAAGCACATCCTTCACATCATGAATCCTGGCATTTTAGTCACGCCTGTGGAAATGCAGGATGCTGCGCTCGGTTGGCGTCATTCTTAACTTTTAGAACAAACTCATTTGGTCACCATCATCACCTACAGCTCACATCGCCTGTGGTGTGCCACAGGGCTCGATTTTATGCCCCCTTTTATTTTCGATTTATCCGCCGCCCCTAAACCAGATTCTCCAAAATCCTGATGTGACTTTTTCACGTCTATGCAGATGTACAGATGACCTTAAAAACCTAGCTTCTCTTTGAGACCATCTAGGTGACCTCAGCAGCTGGATGATATAACATTTTCAGAATCAGAAGCTGTAGTCATCTAAATCACATCAACCATTCTGGAAGTGTTCTGACCCCCTTATATGGTAACAAGATGTCAGCTGTCAGTATTTTAATAGATAGGTACGTAGATGGGTAAGAAGGTAGATGGATGAGTGGCTGGGTAGGTTGATCAATAGATGGGTAGGTTAGCAAGTGGATAGAAAGATGGGTAGGTTGGTCGATGAATGGGGAGGTAGATAGATGATCGATGTAACATTGAACCAGTGCTCTCAGAATCCTCCAGGCTGGATTACTGCGGCTCTCGTCTCTCTGGGAGAGAGGTTCAAAACTGGTTTGAGCAGTCCAGCCTCCACTGGCTCCTGTTTTATTAGAGAACTGATTTTAAGACTCTCCTGCTCGCTTTTAAAGCGCGTGTGAATCTGGAACTACACGGCCAGTGGATTATCTGGAAGACGTTGGGTTTTTTCAGGCCTTGATTGGAGGGTAAGCTTTGAGTGCTCTTAAGTGGAAAAAGTCTGGCTGGATAAGGTTTTGGCTGCAGAGCATCCACCCTCTGAGTCGCGTGTCTTATTCGGGATAAGCTGTTTATGTGCATCTTTATCCACTTTAAATGCCCTCATAGACACGAGGAGGCCGAGGATTCGGAACATGAGACGGCTTCTGCAGCAGGCTGAGTAGAAACGTTCACGCCGGGCGTGTTTTCTGTGTTTCATGGTCTCTTCCTCACATTGTCACCCGGTGGAGGAAGCAGCCGGAGAGGGGAAGGAGGGAAGTTGTCCAATCAAGGAATTCCTGGAATATCCTGAAACGTTCTGGACGTGCAGGATCAGACGATGCTTTCAAATTAAATCTAATGAAGCAAAAACACAGAAGAAGGATCGTTCTGGGTTCCTGCTTTCTAACAGTCGGTGCTGCAGATGTTTCTCTTGAAAAGTTACCACCAACTAGACCTTTAAGATGACTTCAGTGCAAGAAACTGTTTGAGGGAAGTCCCTTTTATTTTTCCCCTAGTAAGTGTGTGTGTTGGGGGGTGGGCTGTGTGTGTGTGGCCATGTGTACAATTCCAGTCAGAAGTTGGGGTTTGTTGGGGTCGTGACACGTTTGAAGCAACAGTTTACTGATGTTCTACGTTGGTAAAAGACAATATGTGTAACTGACCAGCATTTCTGACAAGAGCAGCAATGTTTAAACATCTGGTCAACTTGTCGTGCACATCCTGTTGCCTTGACGCCTCACAGCAATGAGGTTCGGTTCTGGGTTCAAACCTCCTGGTTGTGCCTGTTCCTGGGTTCTCCAGCTTCCTCCTGCAGTCTAAAGTTGAGCTCATTAGGTTGACTGTAGGTGTGACCGGTTGCGTGTTGTGATGGGCCTGTCCACCATGTACCCCGCCTCTTGCCTCATGGTTAGGAAAATGGATGGATTCGGTTGGTCCACGGCAGTGTTGGAGTATTTAAATGAGTGGGGATTTGAAGTTTTCAGGCCAAGCACAGCAAGCGAGTGAAGCAATATGTCAACAGTTGAGTTCAGGAATGCGTGACCTGCTCAGAGGGAATGATGGATTCCACGTCTGTCACCGCTAACTAAACTTGGGTAGTTGGATGAGAACTGGTCGGCTGGAAAGCTGAACCGCCAATTGTACCGACTCGGTCAGAGTGAATGTTTTTATTCAAAGAAACCTGAATGTTTCAAGTCTCCACTCATAGGCTTGACCTGGATGAGCTGCCCAGTTATTTTTTTATTGTGTGTCAAAAAAACGGGGACATCATGGAATCATCATCCGCCGCCGCAAATCTTGTGTCACCACAATAGCGTAAAAACGACTTGAGCCAGCATTTTGAATTTTGGCATGGTGATGGACGTCCACGAGATCTGGAACTGCTGAAATTATCAGCCGTTTTGAAAGTACGGTTTGGCCATCAGGTGGCGTTGTCAGTAATTTAAAAAAAAAAAAATTTTTTTAGTTATGTCTCTGTAATTATTCTTCTGATCTGTACGAAACTAAAACCAAACTAATCTTGGGATCATACACTTTCTCGGTGACGCCACGCCCTGTCGTCATGCTAGCGTAAAAATTGTGGAAACTGTTCTTGCTGCGTTTACAATGTTTACTCGGTGGCTGGCGCGTCTCCAACTCCAAACCTGCTCACTAAGGCATTGATTGGCTCATGTTTTGGTCCAGAACACGGGTCAGTCTGAACTATTGAACAGGGTAAAACTCCCCAACCTGCGTCTAAGCATCATCTTTCTCCTCGCTGCTGATGACGGAGCTGCAGAGTTCATACAGATCTGGTTTCTCATGGAGATTTATTAACGGTGGTGGCAGCAGCGGCGGCGGGACTCCACTTCCTCACATCAGCCTTTGTAATCAGGGGAATGTGAGTTGAATTAGTCACGCCACACTGACCCGACCACATCGTTTGTTGACGGCGATGAAGAGTGTCGGCTTACACGCCGCCCGGCCCCGGGGTTCTTTCACGGGAAGCTGAAACTCGTTACACGCCGACTCTGGTAGTTTTGAAATGACAAACAGAAGGACTGGTGTTCTTTCAAACCTTCCTTTAGAACTTTAAGATAAAATATTCTTGAGTTATCACGACGTTGAGAAACTCCTGCACTCTAAATGTAGAAGAAAACCTCACTGCTCCCATTTCTCATCTTAGACCTTCCCTTCTTCTTTGCTCGAGTCGTGTTTTTAAACCGTCACCGCTGGCTATCAGAAGTCAGCGTCTGCCTCTTCATGGCCTTGTGTTTCAAGGGTAGTTTCCTACAGTTGGGTCAGATTTCCTCCAGACTCCAGAACCTTCCCACCTGTCTGGATTTGCCTGCACTCCTTTTAAAGGATCATTCAGATTGGCTCAGCCATCTGTCGTGGACGGCACCGCGCGGCATTTTCACCCATCGTCTTCCAGACCCTCACGTTCAGACAGTGGCTCTGTTTGTCCATCATTGGACAGGTGTGAATAAAGGCTGAGGTCACGGGTCCCCTGGAGGTCAACACGCCAACGTCTTTAAAAGGCAGATTTTTGGGAACGCAATGAAAACCACCACAGATTGAAGGAAATGCAGCTCCAGTAAAGACCAGAAGACTTCTAACAGCCAGGTGGAAACAAAGGAATTCTCAGTTTTTTCCTGTTTTTGTCACTATATTGATGGTTTGGACATGTTCAGAGGACAAAGGAAGTTGAAGATGGACCTGCCAGGGGACATGCAGAGGGTTGGTGTGAGGGAAGAGGATGCAGGGATAGGGTGAGATGGAGGCAGATGATCTGCTGTGGAAGAAGAAGAAGAAAACAGTCCTGTAGCTGAAAAAGAGATGCTCCAGTTGACTGATGGTGAAACAGCAGCTAACGACTTTAAAGGTCGTTGGACAGGAGAATCGATGACCGTAAGAAGACTGGGATCTGGGGAAGCTGCAGTCAAATAAAAAACGTCTTTGCCAAAAATGGACAGTAGAAGATTGGAAGGACGTTGCCTGGTCTGATGAGTCTCCATTTCTGGGTCAGAGTTTGGTGTGAGCACCATGAAAGCATGGATCCACCTGCCTGGTATCAGAGGTTTAAACCCCGCAGCCTACCTGAGGATTGTTGCCGACCATGTCCATCCCTTTATGGCCACAGTGTACCATCTTCTGATGATCATCTCAAACTGTCCTCAGATGTCCTCCACAGTCAGCAGGTCTCAGTCCAACAGAGACCTTTGGGATGTGGTGGAACAGGAGGTTCTCTGTGATCTGTGTGATGCTGTCATGTCAACATGGAGCAACATCTCTGAGGAACGTTTCAGCAACTTGTTGAATCTGTGACTCCATGAAAAATGAAGGCAGTTCTGAAGGGAAAAGGGGGTCCATTGTGGTACTAGCAAGGTGTGCCTAATGAAGTGGCCAGTACACTCTAGAGGCTTTTTAATTTTAAATGTAAACAGGAAATATTGAGCTTATATAAACAATGCGGAACAGAGTGGCGTATCATCAAATACCAGCGCAGGTGTCGTGTGATTCTGTGGGACGTGCCGGATGTGTTTGTTTTCAGCAGCAGACCTGGTGGCTGCCGTCTGACCGCGGCGTTTCAGCTGCGACTGAATCGCTGCGTCGCGTCAGTGAGGGCATCCACGTGTCTGCCGATGGTGACCTCTGGAACCCACGGCGTTTCCTGTGCTCTGAGGGGCTGGCGTCACAGCCGATGTGGGGGGAGTACACTCTGAGTATTTCTTCCTCTGTGGCAGCGTTTTCTCACTGTGGTTTTGTCACTTTGCTCATTAGGTTTCTGTGGCGTCGCTGCAGGAGGACTTTGACCGGGATTAATCTGGACCTCTTTAGCACTTCTCTTAAATATTCAAATGACTCAGGCGTACTGGCCTGAGCCGTTGCCAGGGTTTTACAGCTCTGAACCTTGTACTGAAACTGCTGCTTTCTTTCAGCGCGCTCTGGCTGATTAAGAAAAGTTTTGGGCCAGTCTAGTAAGATCTGCATCTGAGTGTTAGAACTAAAGCTTCCTGTTTGTAATAATGTGTATTAGATACTTTTTGTAATGCCACTGTGTGATTCGGTAGTAACCAGGTCTGACTTCAGATGGTTACTATATGGACACGCCTCTTAATCGTGACATCCAGGTGTTTGATTCAGCCACGTTGCCACAGACGTATAAAATCAAGCAGCTAGCCGTGCAGCCGGTGAAAGAACGGGTCGTTCCAAAGAGAAGTCCAGCGTGGTGCTGTAGGATGCTACCACTGCAGCAAGCCAGGAGGTGAACTTTCCTCCCTCCTAGAAAGTCCACCATCGGTACTACGGGTGGGGGTTTTAGATGCGTCGCGATGTGGACATGGACGATTTTGAATCAGTTCACAAATGTAAAAAAACGATTTTGTAAATCGAATGTAACATTTGCGGAAGGCCAAACACGGAAGTGCAACGTCCGGAACGTTCACGCCATATTCCTATCAGAGACTGGAGATGGCTGAGCGAGAAATTCAGCCGGCATCCTCTGCATTAAAAGCTAGCGTATGGAAGCACTTTGGCTTCCATGAAGCTTCAGGGGAAAAAGGAAAAGTGCTGCATCAAACTAAACTGAAATAATTTTAGAAAAACCATCGAGCGAGTGACATCAAAACTTCCACCCAACTCAAAGATCGAAGTGAACTGCAAACTATAGCAGCTTTTATTGCCAAGGATTTGCGCTGTATTCAGTCGTTGAAAACCGGGGCTTTAGTGCTGTGTTGCACACAGCAGGAGGACACTAGTTAGAAGTCTTTATATTTATGTTAATCTTTCAGAGCGTGTTTAACTTTACTAAAAGATCCTGCTACAGTTTTCCTGTTGTAACGCTGGAATTTGTCAGCATGTAGTTCCTTTGTTTGCAAATAAAGATCAGCACCAATAGTAAGCAGTAAGCCACTAAGTGTGAGACAATGTAAAGTTGTAGTGCGGGGTTGCCAAGTGCTGAGGAGCAGAATGTGGAAAAGTGTCCAACACTCTGCTGACCCAGTAGCTGCAGAGTTCCAAACCTCCTCTGGCGTTAACATCAGCACAGAAACTGCACTAGGAGCTTCATGGCCGAGCAGCTGTATGCAGGCCTTACATCACCGGGGACAACGCTAGGTGTCAGAGTGGTGTAAAACACGCTGTCGCTAGACTCTGGAGCAGGGATGTTATGATACCAGAAATTTAGTAGTCTGTGCCATTACACAATTCTTGATGCTAAAATTGATACCATGGTTAAAAAGAAAAGAAACATTATCCTCCTTTATTAAATGGCTTTTCTGTAAAGAACCAATTTAATATTTTTGAAACAAACGTTGACATATCGATGTTGTTACCGTGAGGTAGAACATTAGTTACATCATGTTAACTTAAGTATTTATGCAACGTTAGCCACATTTTATCCTGTGGAGCGTAGCTGATTTCATAACAGCTGTTGGAAAACTAAACGGCAACGTGTTTTTCAGGAGGATAAAAGAAGCTTAATACTCTGAATGTTAATACAAACTGAAACGTTGAATTCTTTGAACAGATCTGGATGCCGGTCTCTGTTGGGTGCTTTGCTAAAATGGAAGTATTTCCTTCCTTAGTCTCGAACGTACTGGAGCATCATTTTCATGTTGCCTTTTGTGAAACAGTTATCACTCCTTGGTTGTTCACCTCCAAGAAAAAGTACTTTGACACCCAACTGCCTTTCTAATTAACAAGCTGGGTGGAGGTCTCCCAGCAGCTGCACTGCTCGCCATCTTCAACCTAGGTTTTTCCTGTGATTCTGGATGTTCTTGTTCTTCTTCAGCATGTAAGGCTAGACTAGAAATCTTTAGGTGTTCTGGAAGAATTGCAGCCTTGGTACTTCCAGACATCCAACAGAGAGTTGTCAGTTCTGGTGATATCTCTACTCTGGAGCCATGGAAATGTGCAGGAGTCTGAGTTTGGTGAATCCAGGAGAAAGTTATCTGTCTGACTGTAAAGTTTGGTAGAGGAGGGATAATGCTATGAGGTGGTTTTTCTGGGGTTGGCCTGGGCAAATCTTAAAGCTTCATCTTACCAAGACATTTTGGACAATTCTATGCTTCCACCTTTGTGGGAACAGTTTGGGGAAGGTCCTTTTCTGTTCCAGCATGACTCTGCCCCAGTGCACAAAGCAAGCTTCATAAAGACATGGTTGGATGAATTTGGTGTGGGAGAACTTGACTGGCCCACACACAGCCCTGACCTCAACTCCATCCAACACCTTTGGGATGAACTAGAACAGAGATTGTGAGCCAGACCCTCTGATCCGGCATCAGTGTGTGACCTCACAGATCAGACACTCCCACATGTTGTAGAAAGCCTCCCCGGAAGAGTGACTGTTCTAAAGGAACCAACTCCATATTAATGCTTCAAAGTTCAAAGGTCGCAGATGATATTTTACACAGAAATGGTTAATTTCACCAGCGTCTAGAGGGGTCACCTGAATTGGGCCCAGTTTTGTCCTGGCAGAACCACCACACGTACTCCCAGCCGTGATTCTGCCGGTTATATTTAGCTGTTGCCGGTGCTCAGCCGGCGCCTCACGCTTTGTTGCTATGAGATCAGTTATGCAACTGCACGTCTTCCACCCTGGATATGCTGAAGAGAAACCAGTTTTCAGGTGGATTTTCTCCCTACGTTATACAAACACAGAGTACGTGTGTTTATTTCCCAGGATGCCCTTGGCTAAATGAGCTTTTAGTCCCTGTTGTCTCAGTAGTGTCTCTGTGGAGCCGGGGACTTCCTCTCTCTATTTTTTTGGGGTGTCTGCATAATGTCCCGGTCTGTCGGCCCTGTTCAGCAATCTGCAGCCAGGAAGTGTCAGCATGCAGGAGAAGGTTTCCAAGAAGGTCATGGAAGAGATCCAGGAGGACAGGAAGCAAACGTGTGAGTCATGTTGAGTATTTTAACTTATAAAAACAATTTCTGGAAATCAGAGGAAGTTCTAAGTTTCTGTTTCATGATTACAAAGACTTCCAATGATAAGCTAGTCCTACAGAACGTCAGGCAGGGGCTGCATTTACATCTCCTGGCTCAGTTCCAAAGGATGCTGATTGGACGATGCCTGGGTAACCACGCCTTAAACTTACCCCGCTTTATCTTTCATTTAACTAAAAATAGGACCATTATTTACACAGATAGCTTGATGACGTACTGGAAAAGTCCTGAAACTAGTGATTGAGACCATAAACCCTTCAGAAAGGGGTTTGTCGAGGTCCCAGATCAAGAGGGCGTCTCGGTTTCTAGGGTTGTCCGTTCCTTACCAATCTTGTTGCCGCTACGGGAGCAGACTCGTTTGCTGGATCTTTGCCACAGTTTGTGTGATTAATACTTAGGATGAGTTGAAGATCCGATAACATTTGTGAGATTGTGGGGTCAAGGGTCACGGTGGCAAAGGGTCAGATTTAAGGTGGAGTCTGGCTGAGTTCTCGTCATTGTTTATTTTTATAATATAATGTCGTTTCAATCATTTCAGCCCCTTCATCACAAACTTCAGCTGCCTTTTCAGCTTTTCTTTCATTTTTAAAGCAGTTTTATTTTTAATTATTTTATTTTTCTATTTTTAAAGCAAATATATTATGTATTTTTAAATTTATTTTTAATTTATTTTTATTTTTTAAATAAATTGTTTTATTTAAGTTTTAATATTTAATTTTTTTATTTTTCTATTTTTAAAGCAAATATATTATGTATTTTTAAATTTATTTTAAATTTATTTTTAGTTTTTAAATAAATGATTTAATGTAT
>VUQH01041654.1:0-16489 GCA_015106775.1 Etroplus canarensis | reverse complement strand
CATAATCATTACATAGACAGAAAATTTTCAGATTTTCCACGTGTCCAGCTACATTCACTCATAACACACTTTTTGAGTGTGTGTGTGTGTGTGTGTGTGTGTGTGTGTGTGTGGGTGGGTGGGTGTGGGTGGGTGGGTGTGGGGGGGTGTGTGTGTGGGTGAGACCCTCTTAACATACTGAGTACAGTGAAATACGAGCTGCCAAGATGGTATCAGACTTGTAGCCTCTGGATGAACCTCCAATGAGGCCCACCTCTGCCTCCACCACCACCAATTAGGATAGCACCCATAATGCAACCTGAAAGTTGCACTGAGCTCGGCAGCTTTATAAACATCCTCCCCTGTCTACGGCCAGTGCTCGCAGCCCTGTCTTTTCTGCTCAACTTTGTGCGTGGGTGTCGCTGTAAGTGTGTGCATCAGGCGTGACTGTGTATGTGAGTGCTGAGAGTGATAGATCCTCCCTCCCAGGGATGCACTCCCATCCTGACAGGGAGCGTTATAGTTATTGCTCTTTCTTTCTCTCTCACTCTCTTTCCCTCTCTCTTGACTACATTAACTTATCTGATTACTCTCTGAGCCAGGATGCACAGACATACTGGAGACTGCAGTGTAATATAACATGCCTCTATATGACTTGTGGTTGCTACATGAGATATGCCACCACACACATCATACCACTGGTAACATCAGACTTGTCTGCTTGCCTCTGAGACCTGACAGCTTCATTGTTATTAACCATGCACGAGAACTGAAGCACAGACAGCCCGGCATGTCAATGCTGCAGCAAAACTGTGTAATTACACCATAAATCAAAGCAATCTCCGGCCGAGCTCTGATCAATTTATCTGCAGACCTACATTTAATGTGTACAGGGAGGTTGTCGTGCCCTTTGACTTGTGTACACCTCAGGATGGAACAAGGAGCTTGTGATAGTGTTTAAAGCACACCGTACAGCAATGAATGATGCCTCTTTCTTATGCATTTTCCATATTTTCAATTGAAAGATAGCTTTCCCAGCTTTGGATAATAAAGCGGCAGTGAAACTGTAGCCTACCATCAGTATACAGCGCTATTAAATAATCCACAGTGTTTTCAGTGGCCTGTGGGGACGATGTGGAGGATGGTATAAACATTAGAGTCAGGAACAACCCTCCAGTAAGCCTTTTTACACCATGTGAACAGGTGTGATTGCTGCCTCTCTGCTTTCATACAATTGTGAGAAGTAATAAGAGACATCAAGCATAGGATTATGCTACAGGCTGCAACAACACATTCTCCTTGAAGTATATCCAAATGATGGTCTTCTTAAAGCTGTATAAAAGGCTACAAATACTGTCTGAATATTAAATAAACCCAACAGCTTTGAGTCTTGTTGCAAGCATGTAGCTGACACACTTACATACTGCAAGGCATAGCACGTCATTGCATCAGACATAGTATAAAGTAGAGAAGTTAACTTAAATGGCCCGCCATGTTGCGCCAATCCATCATCCTCAGAACAGTCTTACTAGTTTGAGGTCAGAGGAAAAGATCAGTCGTTTAGGAGGGCAGAAAATCGAGGTCAGAGTGAAAAAAGGAAAGGGGGGTATGAGATTATAAGAGTAAAGTAATAGAAAGACACGTACTTTGCACTGGTATATACACACAGCTAAGGTGGTCCCCTTTGTAGAAGATGAACACACTTCCTTCTCAGATTACTGTAGACACAGATGATAAACTTCCGACCCTAAGTGTTAATGGTATACTGTGAATAGTTTAATCTGAAGCTCCTAAAATGTTTTTCAAGGCAAATTAACATTTCTCCTCTCCACCTTAAAAATTCTTCTTCATCAATTTTCTTGAAAGGCAACAATTTAAAGCCAATTTCAGCTTCAGAAAGTTGCCTTGATTTGACACTTACCAATGCTGTTTCACTTTGTTCTTTTTTTCTCTCTTTATGTGCCAAAGTAAGCCATGAATCTTGCTTTTTGGTTGCTTTTTGATACTTCTGTGAAGTCTTGCTGAACAAAAAAGAGAGATGAGACAGGATTTTTTTTAAAACTGACAGAAAGGGTTTTGAGCCAAAGAAAATCAGTAAATGTTTTTTGGCCAAATAACAGAGTGCCAGATACTCTTGCAAACAGGGTGAGTGTCTTTTGGCTGACATGGCTTTAACAGAGGACTCCAGTAGACCAGTAACTCTTCAAATTAAAATTCTGCACTATGCATATTAATCACGCCAAGATGAAGAAATAATAGGTCTAAGTTTATTCTTTATGGTTGAACACCCATTAGTTACTTTAATGTAGGAGTGATGATCTAGAATTGGTTTTACTTACATCTGTGTCTTACACTAGATTAGCCTGCTTTATTTTATACTGTTTTCTGTTTCCACTATTCTTCTTCAGAATGGAATGGCTGTCACACAGATTTCCTCCCATGTAATGAATGTGTGCCTTTGTTGATGTTAGAGGGTCTGTGTGTGCCTGTGGAGTTCATCGCATGCATCTGTAAGACAGATCTAACCTTGTAATAGTATCTCTGTCTTTTGTTGCTAGACTTCCTTCAGGGTAACCCAGAGGTCAGCCTTTGTCAGGTGGTTATGAGATTGAACATTTGCATTTGCTTTTACCTGCTTTGTGAAGATGACTCAGTTGTTTTTGGCATACTTTAAAGCTGACAACTTTAAAACTATTACAACTGATACCACGTAGCTGTTAAATGCAATACAATTCTAAACCAAACAAAAGTAACTTAACAGCTAAACCAAAAGTTCAGTAATTACAGAAGAAATACCTCAGAGACACCAGAATTGGGAAAGAAATCCCAGCTCCCTTGTCTAAATCTTTTACTTCTGTAAGTGCATATATATGTGCATATGGAGTAGAAAATGCAAAGTACATGCAAAGACATAAGATTTTTGTCTTCAGGCTAGACCTACACAATTTTAAATTAGCGGACTCCTCCACAGATCCCCTGGAAACATTTCAGAAAATGATTTTTTAAGGACAACAACAAATCATTAAAATGAAAGCTCATTTAATATTCACTGTTTATTCTTCCCCATCAATATGGTGCGTGAATGCTTTAAATTAAATAGAGATCTGGCTGCCTTTGGGGGCACAACTGCATATATATGTTTGTGTTTCATAAGATTGTCTGTCCCTTGCTCAAATTAATGTTGATGATACGCCAGTCAAAATTCTTATACATCTTACCAGTATAATGAATTTTTAATAAGTATATACTGTTGTAACTGTATTATTACTAATGACTCTTAGGGCTAAATTTCTTTAAAAGTGCACACAGAAATGTAAAACCTGTAAAAGGTTTACCAGTGGTGCAGTTTAATATTGATGTGTTAATGTTTTGAAAACAAAAATTATACTGCAAGATGCATTTTAGTATTTAATGGAAAATATTGGCGTAGCAATTCATTTTACAGTAAAATCCAGTTTTACTGATTTAGTTTTATATATTCTGATTAACTGGAATTTCAAAAAACAGAAATAAATTTTAAAGAATGTTAAAGGTATGCAGTATACTGTAATAAGCAGTACAACTTCTTGCAGGAGCACAAAACCCACCTCAGTCAGACAAAAATGGGCAACTTTAACTCAGACATGATGTTGCATCCAGTAGACAGGATTAATCATCTCCCTGCAACAGAGCTGAGCTGCTCCATCTTGGCCTGCAGGAGACATCAAAAGTATTCTCCCCTCTCGTCTGCCTACTGTTTCCCCTGGAGAGACAGAGATGGGTTAGAGAGTAGAGACTGGCCTCTGGTAGTGCAACTCTCTGTGGAGTCCATATTGATTACACCTGCCACTAGCGGCTAGCTGGAGCTGTGTACTCCGACAGCTGGCAGCACAGGGCGAGATGGATAACTGCTCCAGCCAGGTTTTAGCCAGCTACATCCTCACTTGGCTCTGTAGAGTGTGGTAGAAAGGGAAAAGTTTTGATTTTTTGAGTTTACTTCTTCACAGTGTGCTTTACCTGAGTGGAGTTGTTCCACTCTCAGATTATTGTTTCTAAAATGTAGGTTTCTTGGCTTTTTTAGTATGGCTCTCATTATTCATCTCTGACATGAGGAATTCATTTTATATGGCTCTGAATGGCTACTTATTAAGTTACAGAAAACACAAAGCTCTGATAGGATCGGGTGTTGGCCCTTTCACTGCCAATGTCCTTTCACCAATCTCATCATACATATGGCTGACTTCAGATCTTACCCGTTAAAGTTTTCTTTTCAGAGATGGACAGCTTTAAAAGTAGTTCAAAGTGAGCAGGTCTGAGAATCATAAAATCATGTCTACTGTTAAAACATCCCCTGAGGACAGTTCATTAAACTCTGTTTAGAAGTCAGAAGGATTGCACTGTGGGAAGAATTGGGAGGTGAAGCATAAATCCCTTTTTTCCTGTTAGCTCACTGTCCCTTCAGCTGGCTGCTAGGTATATGGTGTTGATTATGGAGATGAGAGCTATAAACTCAATGTTTTCCATGCTGCAGTGAGAGGACTGTAAAGTAGGCAAACATACTCTCTCTCACACAAGAGAACCATAGAGTGAGCAAGCTAAATGGGTGTAGAGGGATTCAGATGGCTTAGTCAGGATAGGAACTGGGATCTACTGGTATGTTTCTCTTATTTGTGCCTCTGCCTCTCTCCCTGCTTTTCTCTCTCTCTTTTTATCACTATGTGCTTTCGCATCCCAAAGGCCTTATTTACAATCCTTTACTTCTCACACTGCAGTCTGACAGCAGCACAGGTTGAAACATAAGCCTTACCAAAATCCCAGGTCATCTCATTTTAGAAAATGCACTCTAACTTAAGCAAGAACTTCATACACTGTTATAATTTCAATGTAAGTAGTTATGTAAATTACACAAACTTGTATACTTTCACAGAGTTTCCCCACTGAAAATTAGCAAACATTTACTCTGCTTAATGATTCATATTCTTAAGTATTATTCTTACTCTCTTTGTCAGTCTGTGCATTTGTATTTTCTGACTTCTCTGCAAGCGCAGCTTCCCCCAACCACCATGCATCTGTCTTTGGTAGTGTTCATCAAAAACTAGTGACTCCCCTGACACTGTTACAAGAATCCAGGATCAAGTTGCTCTACTTTTATTTATGTGTACTGCAGGGTGTTTAAATATCTTCTTGCGATGTGAGAGCTTAGTGGGTTTTGACCCAGCCATTATTTCTGTGGTGGGGACCACAACAAACAAAACAAAAAACAAAACAAAACAAAAAATAGACCTGTATGTCTCATGAGAGTCTGAATCAAAAGGTAAGACCAGAGACATAGAGGAAGTCAGAGAGACAGTCAGTCAGTTTAGGTATTTTGAGAGTTAGTCATCCACTTGCCTGTCAAGCAAGCAGTTTCTCTGCCATCTGCTGATGCCCGATGAAGTAAAAGACATGCCTAAACATTAATGGAACCAAAACAAAAATAAAACATTTTCATGTATAAAAAGAGATGCACATGCAAGCTGCGTAGAACTTGGCAGTGCTGCCTTTCATTTATTCCTCTGGGGGAAGAAGGACGGTGTTTGTATGTTCAGAAGTGGGAAAAAAAAAAAAAACATGGCACACAAGGAGCATTCCAAGTTTGCCACAGGAAATCAATTTATTTGAGGGGGCAGCCAGGCTAAAAATAGGGAAGCCCCAAACAATAGTGTTGGAATTAATTGCCCAGATTTTGTGAGAAGGCAAGAAGACTCCAGAGAGCCAGAGTTTGTTCTCTGCTTTGTTTTCAAATGTGTGTTATGGAAATATTAGTCTGGTCTAGTTGTCATGTTATTTTGTTTTTGGTATATTTCTGCTTGTCTGCAGCTGTCAAACAGAACTGAATCTCAATCATTTCCTTTCCCGACTTACCACTCGTCAACACATCTGCCAGCTGCCTTATTTGACAGGATATGATGATTTATCACAAGTTCTCCACAGTAAATAGACAATAACTGTTTTGTCACACTCCACCGAGTTCTAACTGGGTTTTTGGGAGTGTGTGAGGGAGTGCTGTAGGGGCCTTATGGGGGCTGATGTGTCGTTTTTAATGAGATCTCACAGCAGTGTTTAAATATTTAACCGTTCCTGGTGAAGCCTCCCCAACAGCCGCCAGGCAAAACTGGTGAGGTTTCATGCAATCATCGCAAACTATACTGAACCTATCCCCTGAAAACATCAGAAAATAAGCACAACCTGAATATATAATGGCATTATGAATACACAGCCTGCTGTGCCTAATACCTGCACCTATCGACAGATATGCTGTCTTTGCCACTGCAAATAAGCACCATGACAAAGGGTGAGCATGATGATGAAAAGCTGTTGAATTATACATCTGTTTTTTGATGGGATATTTTCACCCCCCCAACCCCCCCACAAAGTAACTCCCCTTTCTCTGCTTTGCTTTTGCCTTTTCTCCTTCATTTTGAGTTTTTCTGTATGTTTTTTGAGAAACATTTCACCAGCGATCAGTTCAACTCCTACACCCTTCATGTTTTTACATCCCACTACCCGTCAGTCACAGAGAATGGTACTGGGGTGTCTGCCACCACCTGCTGTGTTCACAGAGAAGTTTTGATGATGTGTATGAATATGGTGTGTTTGTGTGTGCAATAATGGCAGTGTGTGTAAAGGGAGTGTTATGCTGGATGTCTGTAGAGGAGATTGGGCTGGATAGGAAAATTTCAATAAGAAATTAGGGTCAAAGAGACAAGAAAAGATTAAAAATTTGTACTTGCATATCATTTAATCTGTCCTGATAACACAAACTTAGTGACAAAATCTAAATATTTACCCTTAAAATATGAGGAAAGTCTAATTTAATTTTCCTTGAAAACATAATTTTGAATTTTGGCAGTAGAAAAAATCACTAAATCCTGTTTTAATTTGGCATAAGTATAAAACCAAACCTGTCAGTTGCTGGATATTCAGGAGAGAGCTTAGATGCTATTTGAAGCTGCTTGTGGAATGCTACATATTGTATTTGGAGGTGAGAATAGCATAAAGCAAGAGGAATCTGGAGGGACTTCAGCCCACAGATGGCAACATACACGACATCTCCCATCATTCTCGCCACTCCCACCCCCTTCTCCACCATTCTCTCCTTTTCCAGTCTTTCCCTAGGCTCCTCTTCCCTCTTTTATCCCTCCCTTCCCCCATCATAGACAACCTACCCCCGCCTAACTTAGCTCTCCCACACAAAATCAGCGTCAAAACAGAATCCACCATCATTCTGTCCAGTTTCATCTCTGTGTTCTCACTAATTTAAAGTAGCATTATTGGCCCCTTGCTAATCTGCCCATCCTCTGTTTAAGATGTTATTTTATGGACAGTGGATGAATACAGATAATACTGCATAGGGTCTTTAGCATTTGGCAGATACTTGGTGCCAAATCATATGCATGACTCCTCTTGCCATGCCGCTTCATGTGCCTGCCAATGAGGTTCACTGGGGTTTTTGTCAAGGGACCTTGACTACTATTCAAGCCCCCCAACCTGACCACACTTCTAACACACACACACACATACACGCCCATGCAAACACACTCAAACACAAAATAAAACCTGTGTTTCCTCGATGCCCTCTTTCCCTCTCCCAACCTGTACCAGCCCTATGCCCTCCCACTCCCCTCCTACCTATGCCTTCAGTCTCCATACCACACTCATTATTAATGATCTAAGGGACAGCTTTCATTTGATCTATTACTTAGGATGGGACGGCGGCTGCTGTGCTGCTGCATCCCTGCTGGATCTTTAATTATTTCATGGAGGGCTTTCCTCCTCTCTGCTGCTCCTTCTCTGTTGTGCAGATGAAATATTGAAGTTGAGGAGTGTAGTGCAAAGTGGCCCCATACAGAGTGAGGTGCACGTGTATGTATGTGTGTGTGCGTCTCCTTTGCTTTTGTGAGTGTTCAGTGTATTTGCGTGTATGGACACATACATGTAAAGATGAGTTTCTTCCTCTCATGTGGGCCTTAGTTTTTCATTATGTGAGGCTTGGACTTCTATCTTGAAACTTCAGTAGTGAAGTCACAGATTGGAAGCAGATTGCATAAGTTATTAACTTTTTCCTCAAACCACAATTCAGCTTTGAAAAATTGTAATGGGTGAATATGCAAGTTCTTGTTATTGTTAAGACCTCTGAGTGTATTCTGGCTATCGGACAACAAATACAGCTGAAAAAGTTTCCAACGTAAAAAACACTGTGACAAATGTGAACAGAAGTATTTCACTGTATGTGTAATGCAATGTGATTATGGGCCATAAATTCTGTATTACGGTCGTGTTGAGGAGCAGTAATGCCATGATATCTCCCGCACTTTTTGTTGCCAAAAATATCAGTGCTTAACAACATCTGACAGCACACACAACCTTGCATTCAGGTATGAATTATGGCATAAAGCCTAATTGCTTTGCTCTACTACTTCATGCATTTTGGACATTCTGTGTTAATGGCAATCACAATTTCACATAGGTCTGTGTTGTTTCATTTTGTGTCACACAGGAGACACCAGACAGCCAGTGGCTTATGAATTTAAACTGTATTCAGATGTCTCATGTAGAAATCCATACTCCATAAACATAATGACTTAATTTTAGTCTATGTGACTACATGTGATGGTAAGATTTGCATCCACAGCACCTCTCCACTCAGTAAAACATTGAATTGCTTTAACTGGTAGTAAGAGTAATTCCATGCACTTATGTGGGGGAGCAATGAAATGACATTGATATACAGCGCTCCATTAATTGCCATATGAATAGGGTCTGCATTGCTTGGCACTCTGCTGATGCATCACAGTAAAAAAGATGGGTCACTCTGTCTTCTCCACCCTGCAGCTTTGCCAAGCTCATAATTACTAAAACCCCCAATTAATCTTCCCATCACATAGGCCAAATATACACTTCCTCCCTATATAAATGAATTACAGTATATGCTCTTAGTAAATGTGCAAGCTTGTGTGGGCATGTGCGTGTGTTTTTACACAAGAAGGCATGCATGTCTACATTTATGTGTGCCCATTTGAGAGTACTAGTGCTTATGAGAACATCAAGTACAAATAGCACCATATGATCTTAGTGCACTCTATAGCTGCACTGTTAAAAGTACAAGTAGTACCGCTTTTGACAGTATCACACAGCTGAATCAAAGAGAATCTGCCTCAACAGCGCACGCTGAAAAGTTGTTCTTGCAAAAGTAGCAATACATTATGTTCATATAATCCATAACAATTTACATAAGCAAAACAGACATGGTGGTACATACAGTTAAACTTGTTAGCCATGTTGGTAGAAGACAGAATCACAAAAGAGAGCACAAACAAATGTTTAGTGTAATTTTCTTTTAATTTGAAAACTTTTTAACAAAATGAGAATATGTTATCTGAAGAGAGATATGGTTCTTTATTTCTTTACAAATGAACATTTTGTGAATCCATTGTATATTTTAGGATTAGAATGTTTGTGTTTGTGCGTTTCAATTAAATCTAAAGTAACGCAGTCATTTTTATATAAATGTTTCTATCAATATCCTCAGTGTGAGTCTCAAAGAAAGTGCAGCTGTATTGTATCTGGAGGCTACCCAGCGTCTAATTTCTGAGAGGTCACAACAGCCGTTAGATGTACACTTCTTCTTGACAATATGTTTATGTGTGTGTGTGTGTGTGTGTGTGTGTGTGTGTGTGTGTGTGTGTGTGTGTGTGTGTTTGTGTGTGTCTACATGAATATGTATTTCTGATTGTAGCATGCAGTTCTGGCCCCTGGCATTCAACCTTTACACATTGTGAATAAAATCTCTTCTCCACGCTTCAATCTGGCCTCTAGTCTATCTACCATCACATTTACAATGCCTTACTGGCACCTTGTGGTGAGGTGAAATACTGCACTCATTTGATGCTTGACTGCAAGGGAGATGGAGAAATGTTTACAAGTGGCATTTGCCCCTAATTAAAAGCAGCACTTGCTGGAGCACTTGGTCTGCAGAAGGACTAGCATCCACGGTAATGCAAGCTGGGCCAGTGATCCTTCGATAAGCCTCCTCCACTCTGCATACACACACACACACACACACAAACATTGGACAACAAGTAAGATAAACGAGCAACCGAAGACAAATTTAAAAATTTGGATTGTTTACAGCTTTACTGCACAGTAAGGTATATAATATACTTCATCCTTGAGAAACAACCTCGATGGCTCAGAGTTATGTTATTTCCTATTACCAGTGAAGAATTGTCCTTTTGATCGTGATTGAGCAAGTCTGGAGAATCTCTCACTCTTTCAGAGGCTGACTGTCAACTCCCCCATTTTCTAATTCTGCTGGCCCAACATCTGGCTGTCCCGTGTGGAAAGGCCATTATGTCAGGATAGAAGATGAATGAAAGTAGCCATCGACCTGTCTGAGTAGCAACTAACTAGGCCGGCACTGCCTGCCAGTTTTGACCAGCTTAATGGAGCACAGCAGTTCAGCAACTAATCACCTGCTCTTTCTCATCAGCTGCCTCTCCCATGGGACTGTAATTGATTGTTAAGTGTTTGATGGATCAGAGTAAGACTGAGCTGACCTGACTGTGAATCTACACTACATTTTGTGCCAATCTTTGCTTTCATGCTATAGCCCTCAGACTCTTTTTTTTAATCAGAGAGTATAACATTTTTCCACATCTGTCACATAACAGAGGATTTCATTTTTCTCTGCTGTCTGACATTGCCAACTCTGGGTACCTAGTATAATCCTTAACTTAATCAAATTACAAGAATGTGAACAATACACAGATTAACTATTTTATAAGAATTATATTAATGTTAAATATTTTCCAGCTTGATAAAATAAAACAATTTCAACCAATTATGCAGCCTTTCATCTAAATGGGTTTATAACAAGTGGACATCTTTGATTAAATAGCTTGTCAAAATGTAATCAATTGATTAATTAATTATTTAAGAATGTGTTTTTAAACTCAGATGACTGACAGATAAATTGATTATAATCATAAAATCTTAAGTTGAACTTCTACCACCTGTTTTCAAATAAAGATTTGTGTGTATTCAACAGATACTTTAATGCACAAGCACTCTCAACTATGTCACCTGAGTCTGAACAGCTGGCTGTGGTCTAGCTCTCGCTCCTCGTCAGTCTTTCCTTGGCCTCTGTTCCTCAGTCTCCTCTTCCTTTCTTCAGGGTCAAGGGTGAGTAAGACCACCAGACTTGGCTGAAACAGGTCACTGGGCCAACAGTACACCTCCGAACCTTCTGCTGGAAGGTTACACACTGGACCGCTTACTGCTGTGCCGATGGCATAAGCTGCTGTGCTGTGCCAAAATCTGGGGACAGATAATCGATGGTGAATTGAATGATGGGTAGAAGTCACATCAGATGACTTGGTAGCCACTGAATATTTTGTTGTATAGATCAGGATCTCTGTGGGATCCACAAATTCTTACAAGAGGGAAAAAAGGTCACAAAACAAGCAGACTTCACTTCACCCTCAACATCTCAGCTGTCTTTACCTGTCAACAATGACAGGTGCCTTCATGCCCTCTTGGCCTATTTGTTCTGCTGTGATATAGTTCCCCAAAGCATAGAAGGCCCTGCGGATGAGGGGAGGCTCCTGATCAAAGCGGGCTCTCCAGGGAAACAGGCACTGTGGTGGCGACCGCAGAAGAGTGGCCCCAAGTGTATCCCTTAGAGACTCAGTTAGAGTAGTCTTACCTGTGATGCCATAAGGAAGAGGGAAACGATTCAGATCGCAGTCAACGAAAAACTAATACATGGAACATTTTAAAATCACAATATCAGAATCCTTTATTAATCCCAGTGGGGAAACTGCTTTGGGAGGGGTTTATCCTCTTCAATCTTAAATATCAAAAGGGACTGAGGTGACACTTGTTCAACTAAAACTCCCATTTGACCTACATGGTTGAGCTTTCAAGAGGTTTAAAAAGAGTAACAGATGAGCGAGCTCTTCAATAAACCATTTTAAAAGTGATGTAACTTTTCTGAGGTCATGATACATGATATTCCATTAAGTGAAGCTCACTGGCAGATAATGGCTTTAGCGGAGAACCAGCAATCGCTTTAGGAAGACATCTATGCATCAAACCGATCACATATTTATTTATGAGGTAATGGCATTAACCTGTGGCATCCAGGCCCTCTATGACAATAACAGGGAAGTCTGGTTTATTTCTGGCCTCTGCTCTGCTGGGCAGCAGCTCCAATACAGCCTTAGCCTCTGGGATGATGTCACCACACTGCAGAACAGACAAATCAGTTAAGTAGGCAGGAGTGAGTCATAGACTGTGCTGTCAATGAGCAGACACGGTACTGTGGGCCACCTGGCCCTGAAAGATAAATGTTAGGAGCAAGAGCTGTGGGCCCCTTGTTATACACTGCTATCCCTTCATCCTCCACACGAGTGGAGGATGAAGGGATGCAGCAAATCTTGTGCTGTATGGATGCATCAAACGGCCCTGTGCATATCAAAATGAGCCAATAACACGCACCTTCTTCATTACGTCATAGGCCTCATCAAAGCTGTAAAAAACATCAGAATTGATCATGTTGAGTGTAGAGGGGTGGTATTCTGGCGCGTCTGAGGGTACCACAGAGTATCCTTTTGCCAGATCCATCATTTGGCTTTCTGTCTCTAACCACATGTGCTGAGTCCACTGTTGACCATCTCCTCCTCCTCGAGAGTAAGAACAAACCAACACTGGCTCATGCTGTAGTAAACGACTCAAAAGCCTCTCGATCGGGAGTGAACTCTCAGAAGTCCCTTTTAAAAAATAACCCTTGATGAGAGAATCCTTGACGTTTGGTAGAAACGAAGACATGGGAGACATGTCACACTCTGGAGGCAGGTCCCTCAGCAGTTTGTCTTTCAGCTCCCAGTAAAACTTGGCTGTTCTGAGTCTGTCCCTGCCGCAGCAGACGAGGACAGAGTAACACCTGTCACGGCTCTGGACGTCTCTGAACAGCCCGGGCACGTCTTCTCCCAGGTGCTTTTCTTGAATGGCAAAATAGGAAGACGCTCCATTAAGCTCCACTGAAAAAACACGAGAGCACCACCGCGGAAGGGCAGACGTTATGCTTCTGGCCATCTTTTACATCCCGACGGACTGATCGGTTTCCGATCTTCCGTCCAGCCGCGAGCCGAAGGGAAAACGAAAGTAACCGCGAAACTTTCCCTTTACCGTGAAACGGTAGCGAAGTCAAAGCCAACGCCTCCCGAAGGCAGCCGGGGAATGCTTTGCTGACATTCCAAGCTCTTGACAAGCGATACTAATGACAACTGCAATAACTTTTCATTTACAGTAATTAATATGTTGTAAAGTATACGCTCAACACAAACTAAAATGCACTCAGACGCGAGAAAAAAAGCATTTATTAAGATGCTGGTGAAGATTTACATCCATAATGCACTATTATTAATGATATATCACTACTATACACAAGTTCAGGATTGTTTTGTTGCGTGAAGGAATGATATCATTTACTGAGAAGGAATGTGTTACCATGATGCACATTATCTCCGCCTCAGTTTCGTTTTCGATGTTTGTAAACAGAAACTTCTGAGCCGCTCAGCTGACCGACTTCCATTCACTATATATAAGGAGCCCACTTTGGTTCTCAGCTGAATATACACCAGTTTTTACAGTGCGCACCAAGAGTGGTGTAAAGATGCAGTTTTCTTCTGTGATCGCGTCTCCCAAGCTGCTTCTGCAGCTTTTCATCGGCACCATCTATTGCATTTTTGAGAGCGCCTTTTCAAAACTTAGTTACTGGACAACAGGAGCCTGCAAGGGAACAAACTCACTCGATGCTTGCAGCAAACTGGACCAAAATAAAGAACAAATTGCAACAATTCCAACAAGCGTCAACTATCATTTTACGCGCAAATGCAATTATAAATGTGGATTTTGTTTCCACACTGCGAAAACATCCTTCGTCCTGCCGCTGGAGGAAGCCAAGAGGGGGCTTAAACTTCTAAAGGAATCAGGTAATTTGAAAAATCAGTAATGATTCCATTTGTTTTGTTTTAAATGTTGTGCATGCTAATGGATTCACCTCTTTTTAAGGCATGGAAAAGATCAACTTCTCCGGAGGAGAGCCCTTCTTGCATGACAAGGGGGAGTTTCTGGGGAAAATGGTCCAGTACTGTAAACAGGACCTCCAACTCCCAAGTGTCAGCATTGTCAGCAATGGAAGCATGATCAAAGAAAAATGGTTCCAGAAATATGGTAAGATGGCTAAATTATTATTACAGCATTACTGGCAGCTTATTAGAATAAATTTATTAGTGCATTCAGTATATGATTTTTTTTTAGCCATATCATATATCAGTTGCCATACAGAGGAAAATAATTTATATTTATTCTCTCTTTCATTTTCTGTCTTCCAGGTGTCTATCTGGACATTCTTGCTATCTCTTGTGACAGCTTTGATGAAGCAACCAACCAGCTGATAGGCAGAACTCAAGGCAGGAAGAGCCACATAGAGAACCTCTATAAGATTCGCAACTGGTGCCAGGAGTATAAAGTGGCATTCAAAATCAACACAGTTGTCAACACCTTCAACATTGACGAAGACATGAGGGAGTATATCAGTCAGCTCAGTCCTGTCCGCTGGAAGGTAAAAATAAAAACCTAAAGTGTGTTTTTGTATGGCTGTGTAGTATAAATATGGATATACTCATTCTCTAATTTTTTTTAGGTATTCCAGTGTCTGCTGATTGATGGAGAGAATGCAGGCGAGACAGCCCTGAGAGAGGCAGAGAGGTTTGTCATTAGTGACCAGCAATTTCAGGAGTTTCTGGATCGACACAGCAGCATCTCCTGCCTTGTTCCTGAGTCTAATGAGAAGGTATAATTTTGTAAACATAGGCAGAAAATACAGTTTATATATTTAAATGTATTACCCTTCATGCATTCAATAGAAAAAGTATTATTTCAGGTTAATTTTGTGCAAACTTTTGATTTTTGATTGAAGCTGGTGGATGGAATGAGAGCAAAGGCTACCAAATACTCCTACATTTTCTAATATTAATATAGTGTGACTTACACTTGTAGTTTTAAAATATAGTAAGTTGTCAGAAAACCAGTTACCAGTGTAAAGCTGCATTTGCAAGTCCAATATCAGATAGGAGCTTCACAAGTCAACATGGCAACAACAAGCACATCGTAGCCATTATTATTTAAGGTACTCTGAAAACAGTTTTTTTCTCATTGTCTGTATTTTCTTTAGCTGCAAAGCTGACACAGACAAGTAAATATTTTGATATAGTTTTGTGATATAGTTCCATATGTTCTCAATCATCTGTGATGTGCTGATCAGATCAAGCAATCTTTATGTCATTTCAATTTTGCACTGACAGAGTATAAAATGGGAAGTCAGCAAATGTCCCAGTAATATGAGGTGCCTGACTGTATTTCCATTATCCAAACGTACATCGCACTGTGCACCAGTGTTTGCACAAATTAATAAATGGCTCAATGTTTTGGAAAGCAAGAAATCAAATCAGATCTCTTATAACTAGAGTATGCATTTACCCAGGTTATCAGAATGTGATTTGTTCATATTGAGGACTCACATATGCATATGAATGGAAGTCATTTAAGAGTATGACATTACTGTATTCACTCAGATTGTTATAATTTTTCAACTAAACATATACATTAAGTTGTGACATGATATTATTGTTCCCTGTTTATGGTAACATTTATATGACATTTTCCCTTGGCAGCCTTGTTTTGATGTAAATAATAGTACAGTGTTGGAAATTAAAAGCCAGGCTTTGGACAAACAAAAATAAAAATTTGCGGTCTAATTGTCTTAACAGATGAGGAACTCCTACCTGATCCTGGATGAATATGTAAGTACTTTCTACCTTTTAGAAGTGTTCGTATGGCTGGGCCATTATTTTCTTAAACATTAGTATTGAGGTTCAAACATTTTACTTATTGAACTCAGTTTAAAGGCTAAAATTTGGCACAGCTGTTTAAGTGAGCAACTTGCTAGTTATTTAACTGTGAACAAATCTAAGTGATTTTTTTCCCAACACACAAATAACTTACTCTGGCTCCCTCAATGATTTTCTCTGTCTCTCTTCTTTTTTCAGATGCGTTTCCTGGACTGTCAACAAGGAAGGAAGGATCCATCCAAATCCATCCTTGATATCGGTGTACAGGAGGCGATTCTCTTCAGTGGCTTTGATGAAAAAATGTTTCTAAAAAGAGGAGGAAAATATGTGTGGAGCAAAGCTGATATGCAGTTAGAGTGGTAAAATTTTAAGTATCTGTTAAATTCTGCAACTTATTTTTGATTCACCTTTGCTATGTCTTCGCACTACTGTGTTATACAGTGAATATCGGTATTTAGTAAAAGTATTTTTAAAGAGTTATTTTTTGAGCTGTTTGCTGTTGTTGTTAGATAGTAAAAGTTACATGACAATGAAGTTAGGAGGGATGGGGTGTGTGTGTTGGGGTATTTGGGGGG
>VUQH01041652.1:46788-61732 GCA_015106775.1 Etroplus canarensis | reverse complement strand
CGCAAGCACGGGGAGAACATGCAAACTCCACACAGAAGGGTCTAAGGTAGCTGGCTGTTGGATTTGAACCTGGACCCTCTTGCTGTGAGGCAACAGCATTAACCACCAAACACCTGTGCCGAGTATAGCCTGGAAGTCCCAAGGTCAAAATGGGAGACGCCCCTTAGGGTGGTGGAGAATGGCCGAGCTAAGATCCTGTGGGACTTCCAGATACAGACAGACAAAATGGTGGTGGCTAACCAATCGGATGTAGTGGTGGTAGACAAGTGGAAGAAGACGGCCGTAGTGATAGCTGTAGCAATACCGAATGACAGCAACATCAGGAAGAAGGAACATGAGAAGCTAGAGAAGTACCAAGGACTCAGAGAAGAGCTCGAGAAGATGTAGAGGGTGAAGGTAACAGTGGTCCCAGTGGTAATAACTTCAGAAAGTTATTGACTGCAAAGGATTAGTATTAAAAAACAATACTTAGATTTAAGATTATGTCAGTTTGTCCCATTACTTTTGAGCCTCTGAAAATGCGGGAGTCAGATTCCTAAACAGTTAATGTAATTCCTTTGTCAAATACCTGGCCTAAATGCAAACTGAGAATTTTCAAAAGACTTGAGACTAGGGCGGAGGTTCACCTTCCAGCAGGACAATGACCCCAAACACACAGCCAGAGCTAAAATGGAATGGTTTAGATTAAAGCATGTTCATGTGTTAGAATGGCCCAGTCAAAGTCCAGACCTCAATCCAACTGAGAATTTGTGGAAGATTTGAAAACTGCTGTTCACAGATGCTCTCCATCCACTCTGACTGAGCTTGAGCTGTTTTACAAAGAAGAATGGTCAAAAATGTTTGTGTGTAGATGTTCAAAGCTGGTAGAGACAAACACCTTTGAACTTTGAAAGACCTGCAGCTGTAACTGCAGTGAAAGATGGTTTTACAAAATATTGACTCAAGACGGCTGAATACATATGAAAACCGCACTTTTCAGAGTTTTATTTGTAAAAGGTTTGGAAACCATCAATTATTTTCCTTCCACTTCACAATTATGCACTACTTTGTGTAAATCTGTTTGTGTTATGGAAAAATAGGGGTATTAATACTTTCACAGGGCTCTGTAACCCGTCTCTGAATCTTGACTGGAAATCTTCAAATAAACCAGTCCTTTGCAAGTAATCACACAGTGGTTCTGCAACAACTCTTTCAAGAATTTTTTAAAAGAAAGGAAGGTTAGAAATTGGTCTGTAATTAGCTAAGACGGCTGGGTCGAGGGAAAGCTTTTTAAGTAGTGGTTTAATTACAGCCACTTTAAAAGTCTGTGGTACATAGCCTGTTAATAAGGATAACTTGATGATATTCAAAACTGAAGCATTAATCAATGGCAAGACCTCTTTGAACAGTCCTGTAGGGATGGGATCTAACAGGCGTGTTGCTGGTTTGGAGGAAGTAATTACTGACGTTAGCTCAGCGAGGTCAACAGGAGAGAAGCAGCCCAAACAAATATCAGCAGTTGAAGCTGCCATATTTAATGGCACAGTTGAGGGTAAACTACGAATATTTTTTTTCTCTAATGGATACAATTTTATTTGTAAGGAAATTCATGAAGTCATCACTCCTAAGACCTAAAGGAATACATGGCTCAACAAAGGTCTGACTCTTTGTCAGCCTGGCTACAGTGCTGAAAAGATACCTGGGGTTGTTCCTATTCTCTTATATCAGTGACGAGATGTCCTAGCTTTACAGAGGGCTTTTTTATAGATTAACAGACTATTTCTCCAGGCCAGATGAAGGTGTTCTAAATTAGTGGAATGCCATTTCCTCTCCAGCTTATGTGTTACCTGCTTTAAGACATGTGTTTGAGAATTAAATCAGGGAGTCAAACATCTCTGATTTGTTGCTTTCTTTCTCAGAGGAGCTACAGTATCCAGAGTTGTACGTAGCAAGGTAGTCGTGAGCCACTAACAAGATAAGCAACCTTTTATACTTTGAAACATAACCATATATCAGCTAAATGCATTGTTTCAAATCTGTATTTTGTTTTCAAGAAGTAGTCCGTAAGACTAGAAAAGGGTCCTGCCCATTTCCAGAAAAACATGTCACAAAGATTTTTTCGGTGATTTGCAGGAACAGCATCTTTCTATACATGATTGAAATATAGATATGTAAATATTGTTCAAGTGTTTGAACTAATCTCCTTTGCCAAGATTAAAACCACTTTTAGCAAACCCAAAAGAGATGCTCTCTTATAATCACTTAATGTACTTATCCTTCACCTCGTTATGCATTTTTGTGGCTACTTTGTTTTAGGTGAAGGTTGAGACATTCAAGAGCTATGAGGTCACTGCATAATATCTAGAGGTACACCAATAACAGGTTTATAAAAAGATACGAGTACTGTGTGAAGCAGTTTGAGCAATGCAAGCGCCAGTCTAAGTGCTACTCAATTTACAGTCCTTCATGACATTGAGTGCTTACCTGTTATAAAACAATGACACACAGTGTTGTAGATGCATGGCAAACAGATGAGCTGTGCTGCAGAGAACTGGGCATTAAAACAAACTTGCTACCTTTTTCACATAAGGAAACTTTTTTGCCCTTTAAAAGTAATGGGTAAACTGCCGTCTCTGTGCATTTTGATGAAGTTGGTACTCAAGAAAGTTAACATCAGTTTTACAACTAAATGTCATCACAGAAGCACTCCGAATGTGTGCAGTCATCATTAATGGCCAATAAAAGATAGATGGGTCTTTAATGCAACCTACCTCATACTTTTTATGGGCTCAGTCAGTCGTCCTGTTGCCTATAGCAACGTTTTAGTGACACTGCTGATGCTAAGAGAAGCAACAGTTAGACACAGCATGAAGCGATGAAGACTATGTTCCCTCCCGCTTCCACGTCTGTTGTCTTTGTCTCAAAATTACAATTCAAGAACGCTACACCTTCATACATTATTATACTATGTTCTGTACAGATGCATCTATACAACCAATTTCAGATCGGCAGTCAGCCTAACAAACATGTCCTTGGACTGGAGGATGAAACTGGAGGGGCTACAGGAGTCCAAAGGGATGGGGAGAACAAGAAGACTCCACACAGAGGCTGTGTTTGAAAGGTTCGAACCCAGAAACCTTCATGGTGTTGGGCGTGCCACCCGCTACATCGATACACTAACAGTAACGAGGATAATCAGGAGTTTGTGCTCATGACAGAACTAATAAACACTGTGTGAGTGGGACTTGGTACCAGCCCTTTTTACAGCAGACAGCAATGAGTCCAGTCTATCCTGGTCCAAAGCCCCTAGGACCAACCCACAATTAAAACCCAGCAACTGATCAGCTGTGGTCCGCATGCTGCAGGGCCAAAGATTTCCTTCTTTAAACCGCCTCAGAGAGTTATGACAGCGATATAGAGAGTACTGTGTGGGTTTTTACTCATGTCAGACAATCCATCATCAGACCCTATCCCATCACTCACACATGAACACATACAGGCCTTTCCCCAGAGTCTGTATCCGTTCATGTGTGCGATGGCCCACTTATCTCTGATGAAAGCCATGAGAGGATCTCTTCATCAACCCACCAGAAACATGGGGCTACAAAAGCCTTCCACTTGTGTTACACAGACGGAATATGGAGAGTCACTGTTTTAATTATGCTAATTAGTTCTAATTGGTAGCAGTTGTGTAAAATGTGCAGAAAGATGCACAGAGTCATCGTCCCGGATTTTGAGTTGACTTTCATATTGTTGTTTATTTTGGTGACAGTATTGGAGATTCCTTAGTTGTTGTTTATTTGTTTATTGTTGTTGTTTATTGTTAGTTTTGACTGTCATTCATTCTTTATTATTTTAAGTCTGAGATGGAGGCAATTCCTAACAGGAGCAACTGAAAGAAGAAGTTTTAGTTCTTGTTGCTTCTTAGTTTGTGTCCTTTTTTCAGAGTTTTTTCAGTTCATGTTCTGAGCCTCAGTCCTGGTTTCATCTTAGCTCAGCCCCTGGTCGTGTTTTATCACTTCTCCTCTGTCTCATCCTGCTGGTAAGTTCAGTCCTGCTTGTTTTCAGTCGTGTCTCTCATTCATTTCCTGTTTTACTCTGGTAGTCTCGTGTGTTTTGTGTTTTCTGTTCAGTTTTACTTCCTCCCCTGACTCATCCTGATCGTTGTCACCTGCGTCTCATTACCCTCCTGTGCTCTATTCCCCTCATTGCCTCATGTCTATATATTCACCGTCTCTTCATCTGTCCTGATCTTAGTGTCAGCATCTGGGTCCTTCTTCAACACACACACACACACACACACACACACACACACACACGCACACACACACACGCACACACACACTCTAATAGCACCACATATGCATTATCAGTCTGGGAGGCAAGACTGAGTCAAGCATCTCTAGGCTTTATACAAGGTTCTCTGGCATAACCTTTTGACCAGTGCTTATTATGAAAACATAGCACCATAACAAAAGAATTACAGGCACACACACACACACACACACACACACATATAAACATACACACACACGGATCGCAACTTCAAAAACTTCCTATCTCTACTTGTACTTGTGTACGTACTAGTGCAACTCAAATTATTTTTTGTGTTATTCAATTCATAAAGGAACACTTTTATATATTTAGTATTCATCACTACTTACAGTGAAACATTTAAACCCCTTTATTGTTTAAATTTTGATGATTATGGGTTATAACTCATGAAAATCAGAAATGGAGTATCTCGAATAATTGTAATATTTTAACATTTCATAATCAAAAGGGCTTCCAAAACAGAAAGGCCCAAATTCTGAAAAGCATGTGACCCCATACATACAAAATTGCACAAATACAAAAATCTAAACCTCGCATAATGTGAGCATTTCTCTATAACTGCAAGCACATGAATTACACACCACTGTCCAATGTTCAAATTTAATCATGAACACTAGAGCCACCACTGGTGATCATTCTGACCCCATCCTGCAACAACAGGAGCAACAGCAAATAAGTATTTCTTGAAAAGGTTAAGTTTATAATTTTAATCATTCTGTTTTCTAATCATGAGTGGGATTCGACAAAATGAGCATTGAAGTTTTTTATTAGATTTACAAAATATTTACATTATTTCATTAAAAATAAAACCATAAATGTATAATTTTTTGTAACCCACTAATAAACAAAGGGTACAACAAAGGGTACAACAAACAATTGGGGCAGTAGTGTAATGGTTAAGGTGCTGTGCTGTGCTCATGATCAAGAGGTTGTGAGTTCGAATCCCAGTGAGTCCCCCACCATGCCAAGACTCTTAGGCAAGGTCCCAACTGCAAGTGTGCCTCTGTCTACCCAGCAGTAAAAAATGGGTACCAGTAAAATGCTGGGAAGGTAACCTGCGATGGACTAGCATCCCATCCAGGAGGAGTGTAACTTCTAAGTTGCTTCACGCTACAGCAACAGGAGATAAGCTCCAGCTCGATGAGCCTTGTAGGCTTGGGTGTAAAAGTCCAATGGACTTTACCTTTACCTTTACAATGAAGTAAATAACACATCTAAATAATTTAATTTTGCAAATGAAGAACATTGTATAAAAGTTAAAAAGTAAATTGTGGAAAACAAATGTGTGTTATTAGTTATGCTAAAATGAAGAAGAAAATTCTAAATTTTAAATCTGACCACACAGTTGGCTACAAAAAAATAACACATTTTAATAAGTAAATGTAAATATAGAGCAAGTTAAGTTCATCACACTATCTACCTGTTTGTCCTCTTCCACCAGACCTGCAGCCTCTCCCTCTCTTTCTCTCTCAGTAACCCTTCACTCTGCTCTGCATAAGTCTTCAGCACTTAACCTCCTCAGCTCTGCTCCTCAAGTTTGAATCCCATCCGATTCAGCTGCTCTGCTTCAGATTTGATCCTTTACTTGCTCAGATTAGTTTGCCACAGTCTGGACTCTGCTCAGTTCAGCTAAAGGTGCCCTGCTGCTCTGCACAGCCAGCAGCCCACCCAGGTCCCCACAGATCCAGCCATCCACTCTGCCCTGCTCTGTCCTGGTTTAATATCTAATCCTGTCAGTCTGACAATAATTATTCATCTTATCTGACTACAGTACCCTCTGTGTTTCTCTATTAATCTCATCTAGTTAGGTCTGGCTGATGATACAGCAGCCTTCATATCAAAACAGTTATAAGACCCGAAAAGGTTGAAGGCTAGGTGACCAGACGTGCAGTGATTGTTGAGTGCAGCATTTTACATTGATATCTTTGAGGGTCAAAATGACTACCTTGGCAGTTCTAAGTATAAATGTTCATATTTTTAAATGCAAAAGTCACCCACTTTATGAACAGTCATGAAATATGACATGATTTGAAAATGTCAAGGAGTCAAAATGACCCTCGGTGGTGGTTCTACTCTTGAATGTAAACATACTACCAATGAAGCTGTCAAATATGCAATGCAGAGAAACTTAAGCCATTTTTCTCACACTAATGCCCAGGATCTGATAAGGTTTACTGCAGCAGCAGACCAGCAACAGTGACCAAGCAATAATCCAGATGGAAGCAGCACTAGCCTCCCACAATCATCACAATACTCATTACTGCTGATATTACCTCAGCCAGCCTGTCTGCTTTTAAGAAACCTGGCAATTTGCTGCAGTAAAATTAGGTAATTACAACTCTTATCAGGCTCCTCACCTCACAAAACAGCATTTAGAGAGAGGGAGACTACCCTCCGATGGTTCACTGGCTGTGGAACAAGGCTTTGGCTGGCTTCCCAATCATTCTGCCACACCCACTCACTGTCATTTATTCTATTTGCATCTCCTACTCCTACCCATGCTGTGTTGTTTCCAATAAAAACATTAAAAGCTGAAATTTGATCACTTTATTGACACAACTAGAAGAATGCATCCGTCAGTCTACCACATGAAACGTTTAATATGGCTTTCATGAGCCGTGAAGGCCAAAGGATCATGACTTTGCAGTGCAAGAACTGTGTGAGGAAATACTCTCCTGCTTCCAAAAGCAGGAAAATCACATTCAGTGAAACTCCATGTTTATGTTGGTGTGAAATGCCAATCTAACCTTCTCCCATAAGGAAAATAGGTTTATCCTATAGTTGTGACATTTCTAAAATTCTCATATGGAAGTTAGAAGTTTGCTCTGGCTTACTATGCTGACATGACTTCTACTATCTAGAGACACAATGAACAGACTGACAGAGAAGCACCATTCCTGGGTCACAATGGGACTGTGTGAGGCTGACATTTACCACTATAAGCTATAGCTAATGAGTAAAATCTTACTTATTTCCCCCCCCCAAGTCCACCAGGAAGTGCTGAATGAACAAAATTACGTCATTCAACTGAAACTCCCACTGAAGCCCTTCAATCTAATGAAGACACTAAGAATGATCAATCAGCATGATCCTGCATGTGCTGGAATATGTACATTCTGCTAGAATGTGATGGAAATATCACAAAATGTTAAACTGTTAAGTCGAGAAAAACGCGTGAAGTAATAAAATGAAATCCTAATATGTAAACATGATACATGAGTCAGATTATATTGTCATGTGACTCACCTGGTTGCCTTTTATAGCAACAGAGAGGCTAGTGTGTTAGAACTGACTGTCCGCTTCTGTCTCACTGTGACACACTTGAACTGAGATAACCATCCTGTAATATGCGCAACCAATATGGAGGGCAGAGAGACACTGGGAGATAGAGAGATGAAGGGAAAAATTAAGTGGATAGTAAGACAAGAGTGAGATGGAGCGAGAGGAAGGAGGAAGACAGGTACTGTTCATATAAAGAGAGATACTGACTCAGATATGGAAGGAGTAATTGGAAAGACACTGTGATGGAGAGCACATCGTATGGCAGCACCCTGTCTTATCTTATCCAGAAATGGATCTAACCTCAGCTGAACACAGGAGTCACATGGTTTCTTAGAAACCATGCTGTTTTTTGTCCTGTAACCAGAGTGTACAAAGTCCCTCTGTAATATCCGTGTACAGTAAAACACATGAGCTAAGACTGTCGCATCTTGACAGGGACATAATCATCAGAGCACCTGAAAAAGTACACGCATAAACAAATCAAAGAGTCACGTATGCACACACTAAAACACACGTGTATGAACAGAAGATAGACACCCAACACAGCACAACACACAACACACTCGCTGGTAATCTGCCTAAAACTGTGGACGCCGTCTGTCAGAGCAAAGTCACCATCCCACCGCCACCCCCCAAAAAGAAAACCCAAATAAAGAAAATTAATACACAATGCCCTTTATTTCCAAAAGAACAGCTTGGTACTTATTCACCTCTGTCACTGTTAGTTTCTCCCCAAAAATGAGGTAATTTGCCTCTGTCAGCCTGCATTTTAGGGGGAGGCAACCACCAGCTAGCCATACCTCATTAAAAACTGTTTTTAACCATGTCTGGATGCACCACAAAATTGACCTGTACATCAATAATTCCCCTTTCTGGCAGACAGGGAAACAGTCAGGAAATCAGGGCGAGAGTCAGAGAGAGAAAGAACCTTGAGGGTTTGATGTCGTGCTCTCCCTCCATCTAATCTGTAGCAGTAAAAGAACGACCTTCAACCACCTTGAACCCACTGGAGCTGAATTTCAATAAAACTCAAATTATCACCCGTGCCCATGGGGCTTGGAAAAGGCACTAAGCTTGAATTGACTGCACGTATATGACGATTTAACAGTCATATGGAAGTGTGAGTGAGTCAATCATATGCCACACTTCTTTTTCTCGCTGAGAAGGAGTCACAGCGCTAAGCGGTGGTTACTGTACCCTGTCAGGAGAGGATGCCACTGGGATGGATCACTGATTGTTTTCCATGTGACTAAGCGTGTGTGTATTCACCAGCACTTACATGTGTGCAAAAGCACATACGCCAGCATGCGACTGGGAAAGGGTTATTCAATTTATGTGTGTTCTCCCTTGACCGCTGTAGTGAGATTCAGGTAATTGATGCCTTAGTTTGGTATTCCCCTGCCATGTGCTCTCCACCACGGGGACATTGCTGGCTAAGACGGTGTGAATGAGAGAAATCGCGTGGTGTGATCTCACTCCCTTAACTGCGAGTGAGGTGTTCTTTGGGGATCTCGTTAGTGCAGCTCTACTACACACGTACACAGCATCACCAATAACACATATACATAAGCAGTAAATACACCCCAAGAGTGGACTAAACCACTAGCGATGGTGACCATGAACATTTGCAGGTTGAGATCACCTCTTATTCTCCCCTTCATTCCTTGCTATCTATCTCCATAAAAGCGCCAGTGGCCTCTCCAATGGCTCCAAGTAAACGAAATGCCTTCCATTAAAAGCAAACACTAAATCCACCTTCTTGCAGCATATGTTCACATGCCTGAGGATGTCTATATATTTTTGGAGATGGGCTTTGCTTTTCCTCCAGGGCTTTGCTGGAGTTTGGATTCAGCAGTGCAGGAATAACAGATAGAAAATAGTCCTAGGGCTAAAAGAAAAACTTTCAGCAAAGGATCTTGACCTTACAGCATGAGTCTGACAGAGGTGGGTTGAGATTCTCCAATGAGAATCTATAACAAGAGAAAAGGACGGAAAGAGGGAGGAAAAGAGATAATTTTTACCTTTGGGGAGTACGAGTGAGAGAGACCTTTTTGAGTAGGCCTATATTTGTCTGAAGATCTCTCATACTGCAGTGGAAAATGGTGTATGCCCTGACTGCTTTTTCTTTAGAGGTGGGGAAGACCGTAAAAAAAAGAGGACAAGGCTTAGTCTTTTACCTCCCTGGAGAAAAATTTGTTTGATGTTCCTTCATTTGATGTTGCCATTTTATGTCCACCATCAACATGCCCATTCTTTTTCTTTTGTTTCCTTTTTTAATCAGTTGTAAGTACTTTTTTTTTTTTTCAAATCTCCTCGCTCATTCTTCCTTCACAGAGTCACTCTGAATGCTAAGCCACAGCTCAGTAAAACGCTGAGCTCTTCTGGGAGAGAAAATGTCATTTCATACACATTACATTCAGTCTGTTTTGCCACAGGGAGGGTGTGGGTAATTTTGATCTTGTACTACAAACACACACAGATACATGCACACGCTGAATCTGACCTCATCTCACTTGGAATCCAGGATGCTTGAGCTTTGGCCCACAGTGCAACCCCAAATGTCACAGCTGTCCAGTGACACTAGTGGGTGTAAAAATCAGCCAACCCTCTGGCCGTCTCAACAGTGGCAATGCCAGTACTTGCTAGCACTAACATTCTTCTTTTCACTTTGTTTTTTTGTTTTTTTTTTTTCATCTTGGATCATTTAAGTCGTCTCTTGATTGCTAATGCTACTGTGACAACACTGACCAGATCACAGGATGATCTACAGAATGTAGAATGACAGGCTATGGTTACCATCCCAGTGAAATATCTCCCTGCCAGAAGAAAGAAAAGAGCTTCTAGGCAGCACTTTCCTTTGCATTCTCACCAGATGAGGCTATTTGCATCTGTGCTCCAGGAGTCAAAGTGCGACACACTGTTCGCTGCACTGCAACTGCACAACTAGAAAGCTGAGATGCCTTCTTAAATATGTATTGCTACAGATTCACTGTAAGCTCTTCCTTTACCTCACACCTAAGAAGCAGTGGCAGCAAAAACTTGCTTACTGTACACTTTGCACACTCAGAAGCACACATTTACTAATGCCCATATGCACATTTAAATAAAGGAAACACACATTGTTTGCACAACTGATTCAAGGTATTACACCTTTTCACCATTTGAATGTAAGTGGGTTTGAACACAGTCATGTGAAAAGAAAAGATTTCCCAGGACTGGCTTGGGAAAAACTAAGTACACCCTTATTGCTTCCACAGGAATTAAGAAAGTAAGAGATAACCAGGTGTTGGTAATGAAATTACCATGATTAATTGATAATCTTAATAAAAGAAGAAGATTTGGTAGTTTGCTTATCTGACGCCAAAATTGTCCCAGGCGTGGACATCCTAGCAAAAGCACCACAAAGTCATGCAATACTCAAAGAAACTCTACATGCCTCAGTCAGCATGTTAAATTTTAAAGCTCATGACAGTACAAAAAAGACTGAACAAGTATGGCTTGTTTGTAAGGGTTGCCATGACAAAGCCTCATATCTCTAAAAAGAACATGGCAGCACAGCTTGGGTTTTGAAGTTGCATCTGAACAAATCGCAAGACTTCCAGAACAATGTCCCTTGGACAGAAGACACCAAAGTAGAGAAGTGTGATCATAATGCACAGCCACATGTCTGGTGAAAACCAAACACAGCATATAAACACATGCATTCCAAAACATACCATCAAGAACAGTGGCGAAAGGGTGATGATTTGGACTTGTTTTCCAGCCACAGGACCTGGGCACTTTAGAGTAATTAAACTGACGATGAACTCCTCTGTCTACCAAAGTATTCTAGAGTCACATGTGAGACCATCTGTCAGACAGTTAAAGTTTGGCCAAAACTGGGGCACGCAACAGGCTGAAAAAGAAAAAAAATGAAGGTGTTGCAATGGCCCAGTCAAAGTACAGACCTCAATCGGACTGAAGTGCTATGGTGGGACCATAAGAGAGGAGTGCATAAACAAATGCCTACAGACCTCAATGAAGTGAAGCAATTTATGAAGAAGACTGGACCCAAGTTCATCCACAATGATGTAAGAAACTAATAAAGTTATACAGAAAATGATTACTTTAAGTTACGGCTGCCAAAGGTGGTCCACTAAGCTACTGAATCAGTGGGTGCACTTAGCTTTTTCACATAAAAACAGAGTGCTTTCTTTTTCACATGACTTTATGTAGGTGTCTATCCAGTGCATAGATGTTATTATCTATTGTAGTGGAAACATAGACACACACACACACACACACACGCGCACAAACACACACACGCGCACACACACACACACACACACACACACACACACACACGCACACACGCACACACACCGCACGCATATTTTATATAATTCCATCCACTGTTATGCCAACAATAATGACGTTTTGCTTATTTCCCCTGTGGATCTTGAATAGGTTGGAAAAGCATTTGAAGCAATAAATACTAAAACCTTCCACTGACATCCATACAAATGAGTGGATCATAAATTCTTCCAGGCAAGCTGGCTTAAGCTTCTTACTCAACAGCAAACATTACTATCTCAAAATGAAGTTATTTCACAGCTAAATTCATAAATTATATCATAGCTATGCTACATTTTTAAAAGTGTGAACAGAACTGGCCTGAAGTTAACTAATTACAGATAATAATTTATGATGTTTAATCTAAAATCTTCAACATATTACTTTTAAACTGTTTTGTGTCATAATTATTTATCCATACAGCTTGTTGAAATATTTAATCAAAACTGCATTTGTGTAACAACCGAAAAGAAGTTTCTCTCTGCCCCCTAGGTGTCTGTTGTGGTTTTATACAGTAACATTGATTTCCATATCATGAACATCATTACAGACAATTATTTTCCCAATAAAAACTGTAATATGACCATATTTATATACAGTATGGTAGGTACCCAACTAAACAGATCTGCAATGCATGTAGATCATACAACTTATGAATAACTGCAAAAAAAAACCCAAAAACCAATGTGCTTTTGGTCATAAGCGGAATAAACATACAGCAGTTGGAGGAATAAAATAAAGACACCTTATATAATGGTGGCAATAACCTACTATCTTAAAAGGCAATTTTCCAAATGTTTGCCAGTACACATTTCATGAAATGCTTTTGTTAAGGCTTAAGTGTATGCTGAGCAAATATGACTACCATTTCACCAAGTGTTTGTTATTTGTGGTTGTGGAGTTATTAATGTAGATGGATGTTGGAATGACTCCCAGAGAGTTTTCATACACTACTACTCCTCTTTTCTCCTCCCCAGGGGTGTTGTTAGCCTGTGTGTCCCCTGGCAGCTCACTCGACATAATGAGGCTGACAGACCTAAACAAACACAGGTAGAGAACATGGCTAGACAAAAAAAAAATCAACTATAGTTATAGGAGATGGAGGAATGAGGTGAGCAACTTGTTATGTTTGGCAAGATGCAACTGCTGTATTGTCTATGGCTAGATGTGATAGAGCGCGAGTCATAACACTTCGTTGTTTCCGACCTGTGCATTCCTATCAAATTCTTTATTTCCTTTTTGTGTTTTTCTGCTCTGCTGTACACAGACGCAGTTGTATAAAGGCACAGGGCGATAACTGATTGAGAGAAAATGCACTGTGCTATCTGCTTATTCTTTATTCGTTCTTTCCCTTTCTTTATCTTTTGCTTCGGTGTCCTTCTCCCCCTCTCTCTCCCCAGGTGTGCTGGTCGCTGGGGCTAAATGATGAACAGAGCCAGAGTGTCTGCTGTCTCTAATAGCGACATTATGCAGGAGATGGGAGAAGCACTCACACCAGGCTCGTAAATCACATACACTCCTGTAGAGAGACTCACTGCAAGGCCTCACTGCTCCACTAACCCTGCAATAGATACACAAATATAAACTGAAGACCTACTCAGACACACGCACACATGCAAACACATTTTGAGGATTTGCATGCATAGACACAAGAATACAAATTAACACACTCTCACACAAATGCACATGTGCACTTGTGCTGTGACTGCACACTCCATTTACCTGACCCCTAGTGCGCAGCCACCATTTACCATGTAACTACTGAGGCAAAATTCACTTACATCTGTCCAGTGACAGCACCTCTGTAGGACAGTGTGCCACACCAGAGCTTGTGTCAATGTGATTGAAGTTTGACAGAGGAGTTAAAGCATTATTAGCGCTCCCTGTCACAGCCCAGCTCGCACAGAGGCCTGCCAGTGGCACAGGTGAGGTAAACACAGGCCCCATTTAGCATATTACCCATCAGTCAACACGACAGGCAAAGGAGATAAAGAAATGCACACCCACTGCGAGTGGGAAAACACACACTCCAGTCTGCTCCATCTCACAGGGAGGCTCTATATGAAGGGATTTTGGCAGGTGTGTGCTCACCAACCCACACTCGCATACCCACAGCCATTCATACCCACACAGAAAGAAATGGCATGCAAAAACACATGCTTCAGTGAACGCACACAGGTTGATGACATAGGAGGCATTACTCAAAGTGAAATATCTCCAGAAGAAAAATGTTTCACGTAGCTAATTGACTGTGATGAGCCAGCTCTAGCATGCTTTGATCTTTTATTTTCTTACTTATCCCTCAGTTTTTACTTTATTTGCACAAATACAATATGAAAAAATTTAAGATAACTGGGCATTCCATTATGTGGTTTATTAGCCAGAAATCCTTGAATCTATCTCCAACTTCAGAGGAAACAATGAGTGCTTCTGCAAATATGCTAATCAGGAAAATCCAAGGGCAATTTTTTTTTTTTTTTTTTTACAATCTGTATTTATGTAACTATCACCTTATAATACTCCACTGGAAACTGTGAAAGTGGAGAAAAGTTCAAAACAGAGGTAAAACCAATTCTCAAAGAATAACTTTTAACAGTGGAAAGCTCTTAACAATTGTCTTACCAAAAGGTAGAGGGCATGATGTGGCAACAAGGACTTAGACAATATAGCTGTTTGGACTAGAAATAGTCAGCTGACAAAGCAGTAGGGTGTCCTGTTAAATCCTCTCGCTTTTGGATGCTATGAACTAAAGTAACTCCTACAGACCGAGTCAAATGTTGAAACTCAAAACTTTTCTCATGATTATGAAAATACACAAATACACATACTGACAAGGGATAGCTTAATAACTAACAAGCTAACTTTGGTTTTACTATACCCATTAACTGTGCCACAATGGCAGGCAAGTAGGAAAAAAAAAAACAGTGGGGCAGGGTGACAGAACGTTTGATAAGGTAGATAAAAGGGAGACAGCATGCATGCATATTCTAACCGCAATATTTATACGGTCTGCTGG
>VUQH01041652.1:17350-46768 GCA_015106775.1 Etroplus canarensis | reverse complement strand
AAAACAGTGGGGTGTTTAAAAAAAAGTGAGGCAGGGTGACAGAACGTTTGATAAGGTAGATAAAAGGGAGACAGCATGCATGCATATTCTAACCGCAATATTTATACGGTCTGCTGGTATTTGTCTTACATCTCTGAAATGGCACGAAGCAACCTTTATCCTCCCTGAAGATAATGGATTGTGAACACAAAACCTCCTCCTCAAACCTCGTCATCTCGCCTTTCCTCACTTCCCATCATCAACAGACACAAACTCACACGCACAGCAGCACAGACATAGGCACATACACCTCTGTCAACACGCCCTGAGGCAGTAATGTTAATTCCTCTCAGCCTATTCTCAGTCACACATGGCTGTAGAGGCAGTCACCAGTGGAGCCTCACTGCTAGATTAACCTTTGCTCTCGCCACAGATCTGTTTTTCAGAGGGACCGGCAGTCGGACAGGGGCCATGGCTGGCAGATAGTAAGTCATTGTCAGAACACTGTCAGCACTGGGCCCTGCATTAGTAGCTTTTGAAGAAAGGGACTGTTGACATGGGCAGGATGCCAGCCATGAGGAAAAGCAGACCTAGTGCTCCACACAGCACTTAACCTGACCTCTCCACTCAGGATGCAGAAAAGGGTGGTGGTGTGTGAGCTGAGTGTGAGTTGTCATGTGAACACGTGTATACATGTGTGGCTGAGAAAGTTAAAGTGTTTTCTTTGGATGGTGATAAACTGCAATGTAAGAGGAAAAAAACAGCAATGCCATCCCAGCAAACATTTCAATGTTGCCTGGCACTTTTTTATCTATTTCTAGTCGTGGTTGAAAAATAGTTCTAAAACTAAAACTGAACCAATATTGTGGACGTTTCCTCCCACATTGAATGGACATAGTTATTAAATGTTGCTTTTACATTTTTTTAGACTTTCTAGAAAGAGAAAATTTGTGTTCCAGAATTGTTTTCTACTGTCTCTTTATCAATAAAGCCAAATCAACAAAACATTCTTGATATAAAGAGTAAGCAGGTTAAAAAAACTACATAAAAATAAGCACAACCAAAGAGGTGACTCAACCTCACAACCTCCACCTCTGCAGCCCACCTTCCATCCTTCTGAACTACATGATTTCATACTTCTACACATGATATCCCTAGGCTTATGATTCTGACAGTCTGACACATCAAGTTCACCACACAATAAATGAGACAGAATTTAGATATGCACATTAATAAATTGTTTCAAAGTGTTGTTTATGTTTCAAAAAACAGGCTACAGTAAAAGTAGTCTGAGTGTGTAGGGAAAACATTGTGTGGACATCTGTTCACAACCATGCACCAACTGGGTTAGTTGTTGGTGTTTGAAAAAAGAAAAGAAATGCCTTTATTGTAATTACCTGATCTACATTTCTTACTCTGCAAGAGATGGTCTGACCCAACCTCTATTTTATGTTGAAACATAGTCAATATCTGTCCGTTTATATTTCAGCTTTCGCAGTTGAATCCTAACCAATTTTCACCTGGAAGACGACGCTGTGATTTCAACCATGTTTGCAGGGATTCCTTCCTACTACTATCTCTGTTTCACACTATAATGCATATAGTAATGTAGTGCATAATGTCCGATCCCGTTTCCTCATGTAGCCCTGTGGTCTGTGTTATATTTACTTAAGGGAAAAGGTCACATGTCATAGCGTGTAATGGATATGTTCTGGAGAAATACAGCCAATGGACCTTAGGCTGCACAATTTCAACAGAAGCACATACTCAGGAACTGAGTAAAAACCTCAAGTAAAAACAGTGAACTTAGCTTCTAGTAATCATCTTTTTTTATTTGTGCATTTTCTGAGGTATGCACATACACAGAAATACATGTGAAAAGAAAGGTTTACACACAAGCTTTAGTTATGATCTGTGGTTCAACTAATAGAACGATCCTTGTGTACAGCAGTAGAACTAAGTAGTGAATGAAACTAAAGAATCAATTAGATGTGAAGTATTTGTTTTGCTGTAAAAATCAATGCTAAATGCCTTTCACCATAATCAATGGAATACACTTACAACATTCTCTGACTGGTCTACATTCTCACTTACAGCACTCACTTAAGTCAAGATGATTACCTGTTGTGCTGCAGCAATGAAGAAATAAATGGTTTAGACTTTCAAACACATCTTTTAACTTAATAGACTAAAAGAGACTTCACAGAGCAGAGAAACTGTGAGAGTGAGAGAGAAGTATGAGAAAATGCATGATAACAAGACAACATAACAGACCTTCAGAAGTGCTTTGCCACATTTTTGATGGAGATATTGGCCTTTACTGGCACAGTCTTTAACAAAGCAGCAAAAGCACAATGGACAGCTAATTTCCTGGAAGTAAAGGATGGTCAGGACCTATGAACATTCCAGTTTCACCTGCCTTGTTTCCACATCACCAAAACCTGGTTTAAATGATTTATAATACAGCAGAGGGAGCAAGGGGCAGCTGCCAACAGCTTTGTACTTCATTGTGTGGTTTGAATAACAGAGAATGGCAAGATAGTACCAAACAAAAGCAGAACAGGAAAAGACCACTGAGAGTTCCTTCCGAATCTATATCTCTTTCGTTCTGCCCCAACCCTCGTCTCCCTACCTTGTCACACAGGTGAGGGCTTTGCTCTGCTACTTAACAAGTGAAAAGATATTGTAGCCAGTGAGATTCCCAAGTGGGTAATGTACACTTTAGAGCACCTTATTCTCAACTAAGAGCAGGTTGGGGCTGAACTGCTTGTAACAGCAAGTTCAGCCTAGAAATTGAGCAGGCAGGATGTGGGACTTGTCGGCCTGGCAGTTGGAAGACTGTGAGTGAAAAAGTGATTTGGGTTTTAATGAAGCGCTGATGAATGGGTCTCAGACTCCGGCAGCAATAACTCAAGGCCCAGGCGGAGACACACGCCTGGCAGGGATAAGAGCTGCAGACTGCTGGTTCACGGCAGGGCCACGTTACTCTTACACTTCTTTAGCTGGACTAGATAGACATGACAAATATTGTTTAATGTCTCATTCACGTGGTTCTTTTGATTCTTCAATATATAGTTTCAGTTTTTTGGACTGGGACAGGATATTCTGTTGGTATAAGCATACATGTGCAGGAGTATACTGTACGTGCATGTAAAATGCAGCCATGCAGCCAAAAAAGACATTAAATGTTCTGCTTATTATGACAAAACCAGTGCCCAATAACTGTTCCCCATTACAGAGAATATAGAAAAATCAAAGCACATTATATTTATTATGCTTCTTGAGTTATGGCATCTTTTATAGTCTTTTCAATAAAATCATCACAATATTGCTCTTAGTCTTATATAGCCACAGATGATGTATGTTCCATTTATGAGCAGCAGTTTTGATTGTAAGCAACTGTAGAGGAGATGTTCAGGTTCTGACACTGAGAGACGTCATTTTGTTGCTGCATATCCAAAGAGAACACATGTGAAATTGTGGCAGATCTGACTACCGTGATATGAATAACAGGATTAAATTCATATCTGGGTGGTGGCTTTGTCAAATGAATTCCATCAAATGTGTCCTGCAAAAAAGTACACTCATCAGTAAAATAAAGAAATAAGTACAGCATGCTATAAAGGAGAGAAAGTCTACTTTTATGTAAAGAATCGTTAAGAACTTTGCAAAGGTTAATGTACTAGTTTCAGTTTTTGTTGGAATCACTGTACAATCAAACAAAATACAGCACTGTTGCCCAGCTGTTGGTTGTCTTTCTTTACTGTTGACCATTGGCCTGATAAAAACCATTTTGCTTTTCACAATCATAGCATTGCCACTTCTAAGGCATAATTATGCTCATATGCCTCACTGCCCCCTTGGTGTCAGCTTTGTTACAGGCAGATTAACCAGTCGGTGGAACACTGTACACAATATAGGCAGCTAGGGAGCCCTCTAGAAATAAGTAGCACAAATTGAGCTCAACAGCAGTTGGCTCAAAAAGCTCAAAGCTCAGAGATCTTTTAGCAACAAGAAGAGGGAAAAGCTTTTAAATGAACAACTGAAAGAAAAACAAGCAAGCAGAAGAGGAAGGTCAAGGTAAAAGTCATGGACAATATTTTATTCTGTTACGTAACATGTTTTAAATGTAAAATGAAATACCTAGAACCCAGCCAGCATGCTTCTACCTTAAATTTGACCCATCATAGTAATTAAGTATACAACATTTGGCTAGGATCCACCTGCCAAAGAAGCTCCTGTGATGGTAACAAGAATTTCATTACTTGACCTTGACTTTTGACCCCACAATCTCATAAATGTTATCAGTTCTTCTACCTATTACGCTGTATGTATTAACCAGACAAATTTGTTAAAGATTCAGCAAACAAGTCATCTCCTGTAATGGTAACATGGCCATACCACCCTGGGCCTGCGCCCAACATCATTTGATCTTGAAAGCAAAGCAGGGTTGGGGCTGGTTAGTACCTGGATGGGAGACCCCCTAGGAATCCCAGGTGCTGTAAGCCTTTAGGATCAGGTGGGCCTAAGGAGCTAGAGCAGATCATCTTTTAACTGGCAGGTTAGCGTTTCAATCTCCCAGCTGCTCCAGTCTACATGCACAAGTGTCCTTGGACAAGACAATGAACCCCAAATTGCTCTTGATGCATCCATCGGGAGCAATTTGGTGTTCAGTGTGAATGTGTGTGTGATAATTCAAAATGTGCTTAAAGGCATAGAATAAAGCACTGTAAGGATGGTTGAATGAGGCTTGTAGTGAAAAGCGCTTTGAGTGCTCATTTAGAGTAGAAAAGTGCTACGTAAGTACCAGTCCATTTACCATTTGTAATGGACAGGCAACCTAAAACATAATCCCCCAGAGGCAAACGCATAATAATTAACAAACAGGTAGCTGCTTCAAACTGTCAGTTTATCACTTGGCTGTGACTTGCATTTAAGAAAGAGAGAAAAAAATCAGCAAGCAGCTAAAGAAATGCATGTTTTCACAGGGATGAAATGAGTAAAGGACTGACTGGAAACATGTAACTGTAATCTTCAAACCTAACCAGTGGTACTTTCAAAACAAGAGCAACAAGGTGAATTAATGCACTTTTATTTGTTGCTAAGATTAACAGATGAATATGTGTTTTTCGCACAGATTTTGGCTTTTTCACGGCTGGAAAAGTTATAATGATCATAGCAGCACAAAGGCATAAGCACACACTCATTCACTTGCATGAAACTTTCCACTTTTAATCATAAGCTACCATATGTCTCCTTTATAGATCCCCTGCGGTCTCACTCTGAGCCAGGCAGCACAGCTTTTGGGGAGTCCACCTGCGATGGGTCTAAATCCAGCAAAGCAACTCGGGTGTTGTGCTGAAACTTCTCCACTTGGTTTCACAGTGGCCCAAAGCCAGTGCTGAGAGTCATACTCAGTTCACAAAAGAGCTGGTGGGAAAAAAACCCAAAAGACAAGCTCATGAATACTTATGCCTTAGTAATTAAACTCTTCCGGCTGCACGGTGCTTTCTTTTTTCCACCTACTGCTTCTCTTTTCTTTTTGCCCCTCGCAGTCTCACAGACACACACATACCTTTCTTTCTAAAGGACAGAGCAGACTGGAAAACAGAAGGATGCTAGATTGCACCAAGGCTATCACGTATTCCAAGACAAACCTTGGACACCTTTACTGTGCAGCACCTGTGCCAGCAGCAATGCACATCTGCCATGCATCTGCTCATTGCAGGTGATTAGCTAGATGATATGGTGTATTCTCTACTTTCTAAATGCCACCCTGCAGTAACAGTACCTGGTATCTCCCTAGATTATAAACAGTACTTATCCAAAACACACCACTTAGAAATAAATGGAGTTCTTAAGCCAAAATAAGTGTAAAATTCCTGCTCCCCGTCTGTCCTCTTAGGCTTGTTTAGAACAATAAAAAGAAAATATATCTTGTTGTTTCTTCTGTATGCCTGGCCTTGGAATCCTAACTCTTCTGTATGCTTAAGAATAACCTGTCAGACATGACACCTACTTCACAGCAAAGATGACCCAACAGGCAAATAAACACATGCAAGACTGACTCAATAATCAGCCCACATACCAACAGAAGACAGCACAGGAAATTAATTCCTAGTTTCAGCAGCAGTGTCAAATTGTGTTAATCTCCAAAACTTGACATTTTAAATCCTCATGTTTTTTTTTTTCCCTCTGTATGAATATTAGCTCAGCCACAAGGTGGACCTGCAAATCATCCATCTTTTAGACTGTTTAGTTAAGTGACAGGACTGGCAAGACAAAGCATTCAAACATCCAACATTTCAAATATCAGTTCAAAATTAAATACATTCAGGGAAAACATGCAGAATAAGGAGATAAAAGCCAACGCTACCAGTATCCCGTTAACAACAGATTTGAGTTAGAGAATGAGCGTGGCTATAGGCCTTTGAGTATGCACTAAAGAGAGGGTTGTGGATATTGAGAATAAACTTTATTAAGAAGTTACAACAACAACAAAACATAATGCAGTGTGAAGGTATGAATTCATAGGAATCCAAATTGAGAGTTACAGACAGCGGTGTCGGGTAATTTGCAATTAATATCAGTAATTTAAGCAATTAGCTTTGTTTTGTTGGGGAAAGGAAACCATTTAGACACTCATGCGTGCAGGAACACGCAAACATACTTCCTCAGTCTCAGGCACAAACACAAAACACATATGCAATCTCTCTCTCACATACTGACATACAGACACAAGCATCCCTTCACTACGGTGCTCGATAACAGCTCCGTTACAACTCACAGTGGGTCCTTTATACTTCTAAGACTATTCTAAATATAATGTTGATATGCTAAAATCAGCATGTATAGTAACTGACAAGAGGAGACTTTGTATTCAGATTAATGTTTAACAAACTGTTAAAAGGCATTCCAAAATCAGTGTTCTCTCTCATTTCCACAGCGTACCAGATGGCGGTCCTCTCACTCTCTTTGTTAACACGTTTTCTTTTGTGTTATTTTCGTGCCTCTTCTACCTCCGTCTACCAATAGACGGGTGAGGTCTTGGACACAAAGCAAGCTAAATACATCCACTCCTTGTTTTTTTTCTTTTTTTTAAACAATGGCTGTACAGATAACTAGCTTGCAGGCTTTCATGTGCACCTTCAGTACACCTGCTGAGACGGGCATAGCCGACCGGGCAATGGAGCAAGTGAATCAAGTGCATTCCAATTATTCATTTAGAGGGAGCAAAGGTACAGTTTTTTGATGTCTTTTCAACACTGAAGTAGTTAGGGGGCCAATCAGGTGGTTTAAAAATGCCAATTATTATTATTATATTTTATTTACAACTATTTAGATCTGGTGAGTTTATATTCTGGACAATTTTACTTGGCTTAGGATGTAATTTTGGATTAATTTTACAGATCATCAAAAGTATCATATTTTGTGGGCTTAGTTACAGCTATGAGTTTTCTTACCTGCAGCTTGACCTAATCACTGTTTTAAGTCTTTGTTGTGGGGACTCCAACTCTAATATCTAGGAAAGGTGTGGTTTACAGTGGCCCTTCCATTTCCACTGGATCAACTGGCAAATGGAACGAGAACTACGACTGCGAGCAATCCAAGCAAAAGCAGGGTATATTAATGTGCAAGTTCAGGCCTTTAGCAGTTATTTACCAACTGTGGTATAACATGGGACGTATGGAATATGAATTTCACATTTGAAGGTTTGTCAATTACAATGTTGCTCTGCAATGTCAATATATTATTGTTTAATAATTAAACACCTAGCTGGAAAAAGTGTTTAAATGTGTCAGTATTGCGACCATCATGTTGATGTTTGCTTCTGTAAAGTTTGAATGAATAGAAATTAACTATTAACTAACAACTGTAACATCAAGGTAATGCCAGCTTAATAGCTTCTCATATGTATATAGAAGTCACTTCTGGCTGGTCCCTTTTTCTCCAAGTGGTCACCACAGGGGATGAATCCACATATGTAATTGGGTACAGGTTTTACTCCAGGTGTTCTCCCATTTTTCTGGGTTTGGGTCCAGGACTAGGAGTACTCTGGCTTGTGAGACCCAACGCTTGGCTTATATGCCAAAGGTTATAGATCACTACCTGCTGACTAATGTGAGGTTAATATGACACAGAGTTAATGTTTATATGTATGTAAGCACTTATTTTATATTATTGTTAGGTATCTTTTAAAGTGTTTTCTTGAGAAAAAGAAAATATTTTTCCTCACTTAAAAATGGGAGACCTTCTATCAAAGTAAAGATAAAGCTGTTTGGATGACTTCTGATGTTGTTCTTTAAAAGCCTTGAGTTATGCACATCCTGGAGGAGGTACCTTCAAAAATAGCTGACATTGATAGCAACTATGGTGCTGTTTTCATTTTTTTTCAGAAGTGAGGTGCACAAAAAATGTGTATAAGGCACAATACACTACAAATATTATTAGTATCTATAGCTGGTTTTAATCATTTAGTATAATCACAGAGACGGCACATTGCTTCATTTTTAGTTGGCCTTGTTTATAATATTGTTTTAAGCGCACAAATAGATATCTGCAAATAATACAAAATTTAAAAAGGAAAAAGCATGGTTGTGGCTCAGGAAGTAGAGTGGGGTGTTTTCTAACCAGCCGCTTAATGGTTCAATCCCAAGCTCGTCTCGCCTATGTGCCCAAGTGTCCTTGAGCAAGACCCTGAACCTGAAATTGCTCCAAATGCATCCATAATCCAAAATCCATAATCACCCTAGTAGTCCTCTTATGATGCACAAGATCTCTTTTATCTCACAAGGAGGGAGATCATCTTCTGTGGGCATAAAGCAGAACTTATTTTAAGATACATTCCTAGATCTCAGCAGGTAGTGCAATGCTACGTTACAGACAGGAGGGCAATTTTACGTATGAGTCTCATTATGGAGAATGATGGAAAAATTGCACTCTAAAATAATACTAAAGAAAAGAAAAAACCCACACACAACTGGGTAGGAATTAGAGACTCCCTCAACTACCTCATAACTAAAATCCCAATTCCAAAAAGGTTGCTGTGTAAAATATAAGTGAAAATAAACTGCAATGATTTGCAGAGCTCATAAACCAAAGAACACAGAAAACATATTAAATGCTAAAAGTGAGACATTTTACTATTTAATGAAAAATACTAGCTCATCTTGAATTTGATGGCAGCAAGACATCTCAAAAAAGCTGGGACTAGGGCAAAAAAAGGCTGGAAATGTAAGTGATATCAAAAAGGCAACAGGCTAATAATGTGAATGGGTACAAAGAGCACCTTATATCTTGGAGCACCAAAATGGACAACAATTTATTTCATCATTTCATTCATGCTTTGGTTCTTCTGATGCATATGAGTTGCCAAACACCTTTTGTAAATGGGGAATGGATTTACTGTAGGTACCACTTGCCCTGTGGGTGGACTTTAGTCCTTCAAGCTCCTTGAGGGTTCTGCGCAGTATCTTAGCTGTTCCTAGGACTGCGCTCTCCTTTACAGTGATCTCAGATGTCGTTCCTGGAATCTGCTGGAGCCACTCTCCCAGTTTGGGGGTCACTGCCCCGAGTGTTCCGATTACCACAGGGACCACCGTTGCCTTCAACTTCCACATTTTCTCTAGCTCTTCTCTCAGCCCTTGGTATTTCTCGAGCTTCTCATGTTCCTTCTTCCTGATATTGTCATCATTTGAGATTGCTACATCTATCTCTATGACCTTCTTCCTCTGTTTGTCCTCCACTATTATGTCCGGTTGGTTAGCCACCAAACACCGTTTGTCCTTCATTCTCAACCACCTTTGGAGGTGTATCCCATTTTGACCTTGGGACTTCCGGGCCATGCTCGGCACAGATGTTTCGGTACACCTGTACACTATGGACATGGTCAGCTCCACATTTACATGCAATAGATTGAGGAAGACTTACTGTAAGATTTTTCACAGGCTGCACATCACCCCTGTTACTTGGCAAAAGAAGATATGAGACAGTATTTATTTTTATTTATTTAACTCTAACCTAATATTTAATGGCCAAATATGAGAGGTATCTGAGGTGTCAGGCCTTCCATCTGACTCTATTTCCATCTGTCTGACTATTTATTTAAACTGTGACATATAAACCAAACTCTTTTAATGTGTAGCATGCATCTCCCCTTTAAGGATAAATCACTTTAATTAAATTTTCACAACCAATTTTATAAGTATTTCAAAAATCCTAATCATGTGCATACTGCTGTGAGATGCTGTCTTTGCAAAGTTTTGCTGCTGATCAAGAAGCGGATTTAACTTCACACAAAAGACTGCTCATCTGGATTCACCACAGGAGCCTCAAAATCCCGCTGAGGTTCAGGAATAGCATCACTTTTTCCTTGTGTTCTTTTCCATTGCATGTTCACCTTTCGTCTCTTAATCCCTGTCTTTCATGCCAACAGGAATGGGCAGATTAAGGCTGGAAAAGTATTCACAAACCACGCAAACCCTTTGCACTTTTGCTATTTATCCCCCTTCTAACTCACTCTTTCTTCAAAAACTGTCTGTGAGTACATGTGCAATGTATGCAAGCCAGTATGGGATTTCCATGTAGGTGTGCGGTATGTGTAGGTGGCACAATGCTTTATAACATGATAAAACATACAGTTAACAGTCCTTCACAACTTCCTGTAATCCTGTTTCATTTTATCTGGAGAGGCACACACACACACACACATTCCTGATTCTACTATTTTACCATAATCTTAAACTGCATAATTCCACTATACTTTATAGATTCATGGTAAGAGGATTTTGTTTTTCTGAAAACAGAAGTGAGTCCCCACAATGTAACTGTGTAAACAGATTATTGTCCCCACAACACGTACAAACAAATCACACAACCACTTATTATACACATACTCAATCTTATGTCTTCTCCTTCTTCTCCCACCTCATATTTTTTATCTCTCTTTATCTATCACACACATACCCTCCACCACAGCTTAAGGTTTTTTTTGCAAGTTTGCAAAAAGGATTACAAACACCTGTTAAGAGCAGATCTGTTTGTCTTTGACACAGTCCTAATGGAGTTAGTTTTTAATTCCTTTCACTCCCCCCCTGTCATTACTATGCTTGCTTCATCTGTGGGCATAGCTAAACCAGACCACCTACAAAATCGTACACACATACACTCAAGCTGCAGTTTCCCTCTCCCTGAGCCTTTGTGGGACTTCAACAGTGAAGCAAGCAGTCTTTCACAGATGATGAGTAAAGACTGGCAGCACCTAATGAAATGGCATTAGACTGTCCAATCTGTCCAATTATTTTAGGACTGATGCCTCTGCATTCCTTGTCATTGCAGATGCCTAGAGATATGGACTCAAAAGTACTTCGGAGGCAAGGACTGCATAAGAAGAAATACAACATAATCAGGCTATCACGCCATACAAAGCATGTTTTAATATAAAACAGTTACTGGTGCTAATTACACAGCTCAATGGAATCATCTGGCACTGTCTTAGATGGTTGCCTACTCATGATCTATAGTATGTGTACTACAGATCCTCAATGAACGAGTTGCTCAAATGACAAAGACCAAATGGTGCTTAATTTATTTATTTATTTTGCATTATGTGTCAAGCCAATGCAAGACAGAGCAACATTTGATTAATATTTATAATTGTGCCTTGAAGGCTGCCTCGATTTAGTGGCAGCTTCATCCGCAGCTGATTACGTTGCAATGATGAGGTTAATGGTGCTGGATATTTGGCTGCTTGGCAAACAGTAAACATGAGGATGGAGCAGAGCCTGTATTGCCCCTGGTAACCTCATATTCAGATGTGAATGAATAGGGTCCACATGAGTGTATAAATGATAAATAATCTGCACTTAGATAGTTCCTTTAGCTACTTTCTACAAAGAGCTTAATAATGTGTTTCGCATTCACCCCTTTGACACACACACACACACACACACACACACACACACACACACGCTATTGGGTAGTAAAGTGTTTTTGGGAAAAACCTGGGGTTTAATGTCTTTCCTTTTTTGCGCATGTAAAGGGGCCATGTATTGAACCACCAACCCAGTGATTACTGGACAGCCTACCAACCACCAAAGTTGTGTACTCACATATATTCATATGATATTCTCTGCATGCGACCTTGAAGTAGCCATATACCCTATTTAATGCAGTCTACTTGGACCTTTCAACCTCAGCTGCAATCTGGTGTCAGTAAGTACTTTGGAAGTGCGCAATATTTAAAAACACCACTTTCACAAGACTGTCATGGTAGACCTAGACGTATTGTAAGCAATACCAGAAAGTTGTTGAGCCTCCATTTAGAGAAAATTCAGGTACAGTCTTTGAAACAGAGCACTATGGGTTAAACACCAGTCAAAATGCACACTTGGTAAGGCACATTTCAGCCCACCACATTCAAGCAATATTGTTCTGCTTTACCAAGCACACTTGACTTTCTGCCAGTATTACTGTGAAAGTCACTGCCCTCTGTTCCCTAAGTCTGTCTACTACACTGTCCAGCCTTTTCTTGATCTTTTTCTTTGTTCTTCAGTTTGAGTTATTTCTCATAAAGACTAAGTATGAAATAACTGAAGTGTACAAGCAAGGCCTGCATTTAATGTTAACAAATAATCAAAAAACAAAGCTTTCATTAAGTCGAAGTACCAAGCAGCTTCTTACAGTGGCCATGCAGTGGAGAAGATGGAACTAGTAGAGCAAAGACAAACCTGCAATCACATAAAAAATCAGAGCGTCACCCAGAGATCTGAAAGCCATTAACTCTGGTGTAGGCTAGAAGGAATGGGGTCTGCAATGGCCTATTTCTGTAGGCTCTATATCTCATCAGAGGCTCTCACCCTAGACGTCATGTTGCGTGATTTATTTGGCCTTAAAGTTCTCCTTAAAAAAAAAAAAAAATCAGGTGTGTGCAAGTACTTGCATGTGTGCACCTAGATGTGCAAGTCTGCCTCATTTGTGTGTTTCATCACCCAAAGGCCTCAAGCCAGTTGCCATGGAGATAGGACACAGGTGTTCCAGTGGCTCCCCAGACGCTAGTGATGTCATCATGGAACAGGAAGAAGAAATAGTTCCCGCTTAAAAGTCCCTTCGCATACAGGGATACTTAATCTTTGGCACAACATAGTTATGACTTAGAAGTTTACTCCTACAAAGTTCTGGGTCACAGTCCATGCCATGCTACAGAGTTTGTTTCACAAAAGTTCATAGACTGAGCAATGCAGGGCAGCTATGATGCAATCATTTTTGCACTTAGCCCAAGAATCTACAATGAGACCTATAGCAGCAACTTTTTTCCAGGCACTGATGAAAAGATGCAATGTTGACAGAGATTGCCGTTGATGGTGTCAAGTGATATGTACAAAAGGGCCACTCTGGATCATTTGTTCTAAATATCATTGGGTGGTCAGGAGTAGGACAGGTCTTAAATCAATGTTCGTTAGCCTGTTAAATGATATGAATACATTAAATAGGCTATTCATTAACAAAATAAAGACTCCTGTGCAATACTAGTATCTTCATTTTTATGTGAAAGAATCTGTGATTACCATTTCATTGTTCTTGTGGTGACCGCTCACTATACATGCACTAACATAACTGTGGCACTTGGCAAAATGGGAAACATCAGGTCTCAGGCCTCAACTCGGAGACAGGAAATGAGCTTCAGCGTCCACCAATCACTTTAGATAATGGAGAGATTTATTAGAACGAGGCTGCTGCTGCTGCTGTGCCAACCATAATTAATTTTCCTGTGCATGTGAGAGGGTGAGAAAGATAGAGAGAGTATGAATGAAAAAGACAAAATGGAATTAAGTGTGAATATATGTGAATGAAATTATGCGTTTGTTTTTTTTTTTTTTCAAACATGCCCTTGTAGGTAGGGATTTGTTTTAGTCAAAGCAACAGGTTTCAACCTGCCTTGCTTTCCCTTCACTTTGAGACATTGTGAAACATGTGGGCTTGGCAACCCAGAGACCTATAGATCAGACAGCTGAGCCAAGCCAGATGGCCCTGGCCAAATAGCCTTCTTCTCTGTCAACTTCAACACTAATTGGAATGTTTACATAGGACCACATATGTCTGTGTGCAAGTTTAAAGGCTTCCTAAAGGAGCAGAAAAATTTATAAAGGTTCTAATAAGTGAAGTGGCGCTGCTTTTGCTGAACCTTCAGAACTATGATAAATGTATTAAATTTGAATGTTTTCGGCCTGTGACAGCATCACTTTCTTCACCTACAAGCTGAACTTAAGGAGTTAAAATCTTGTTTCTAGCAAGTTAAATAAAGCAGTGTCAGAGCGACTCTCCATTCTGTTTGTTATTATGTTTCACAGTAACTTCCTTCCCCAAACATAATGAATATGGTGATGCAGTTTTGAAGGTAACCACACTCAAACTAGAAAAAAAGGAGATTTATCAAGATGGCATGAACAACTGGCTCACACAACCTGCCAGTCTGTCCCCTCCTTCTACCATTATAATACTTATTAGGTGCGAATAACAATGCCTCATATCCTCCTGCTAAATCACTGCCCTCCAGTTCTTTTTGCCCTGTCAATCTTAATTTCTGCAACCAGTTATTTTATATATGTATATATATATATATATATATATCATAACTAATTATATCTATTTAATATCAAAAAGTTCTGTGTCTCTTTTAGTTTCCAAATAACATACATAACATATCACTATTTTAATTTCCTTTACATACGCTGTTGTGGTACTTCGTGGGCCGCATACCAGTGAAATGGGTATTAGCATGGAAACATGCTGAGTGTCTACAAAATGTTTTACCATGCCATCAGAATCAGCCCATATGGGCACCAGGCCAACACATTTGTTTTATTTGCAGTAATGGCTTCGTCTTAACAAAATATCTGTCAGCAGAGGCTGTTGATGTCTCTGCCCGGGTGTGAGGGAAATTTATATATGTGAAACATAAGCAGCTGTAACTTATGTAGAGATACTTTCAACCACTCATCATAGATGTTTTATTATGAGTCTGTGCATGTGTGTCTCTGTGAGTGATTGTTTTTTGATGCTGTGCTACACCTCGCCATACATCTTCCATGAAGACAGGGTGACTGGGCAGGCCCTCCCTCTAGATGGTGGTGTGGTGTAAATCAGAGTTGATTTGGCTTCAAGCCACAGATGTGTCAGCTCTCCCTGTCCAACAGGGATCCAACAAATAGCAGACGTTGTCAGTCACACTGCACTCCATGGATCTTCCAGAAGGCTACAGTGTCCCCTCTGCCTTTTGAAAACAGGCTCCACAAGACAGACTTTTCGGTAGTGCCCCCTGCATATCCCTGCTATGGATTTGCAGCAATACAATGTCATCTCTTTTCCCCTCAAATAGGCCTGTCAGAGCATTTCCACCGGATCAAAAGCCCAGATGGCTACAGTCAGTGGGAGAGAGAGGGGAAGCCTCCAGAATAAAATTGGAATGAAATCAGATGACATGAAATATATTGGGTTTAAAATCTCATTGTGTTGAAAAAAACATAGGGATAGATCCACACTCATTCTGCTCAAACAGATGTAGCTGGAGATTGCGAGAAAGCACAAAAAACTGAGAATGTTTTTCCCAAGTTATACCTGCTGTCCTCACATCACAGTTGTTTTTTTATAAGGAATCACAGCACTGGTCCCAGTTCTCTGTGATTGTGTGTCTGTGCACACTTGCTGCCACGTCTGCTTGCTGTGTGTAATTTCTCCAGCGACCATGACAGAGGAGAAACTGTACAAAGTGTTCAGCGACAAAGCATTGTGTGTTCATGCTGCTGTTCTCTTCCTGCCTCTGCAGTAGGACAAGCAGATTGATGCTACAGCAGCAGAGCACTATTCCGCTGGCATGTCAGGTCACTGGCTGCACTCTGTGCCTCAGGAGAGAGCACACAAACACGGTTCTCTCTTTTCTATGTCCTCGTCTACCTTGTTCCTCTGCTGCTGGGCCTTCTTTTTCCCTGAGTTGAGTTTTACAAAGTGCCACCTGTTATCGCCAACTTTTTACTGCCTGCAAACTCAGTGAGTTTTCTCCAGTGTCTAACCTCTCCAAGCACAACATAGACTGGGACAGACACCAAGGGCACTTTGTAACAACCCACAAGTTAAACACCGGAGACACAGTCACCGTAGAAGCTCATTAGCATTACTAATATCAGCATCACAACAGTTGCATGATGCCAAGGAGTTACAAGGAGTTACAGAATGTGCACATCAAAAAAATAAAAAGATTTAATATGAGAAACACAAATGAACAACCATGCATGGACACACACGTCAGCACTGGGGACACTGCATATCATCTGTGATCAGCCTTAGTCAGATGGATCTGCTTGAATTAGTATGAAAATCCAACTAGCAGACAGCGATAAAGGCAAGATTCCTTCGTACACACGGAAAGATGAGAGCGGCAGACCACAGGAGATAGAGAAAAGGGCAACAGATTGGGATGTTACCAAATATCTTGTTATTTTTATTCCCAGTGCTGCAATGGCTCAGTTTTGTAATTTACTTACCAGGACAAGGCAGCACACCTAAAAACATGAATATACTTTGAGCAACAGTATGAACAACAGGGATATTAAAGAGATAGGATGAAGAAGAGATGGAGGTTAGAATAAATTGAGAGGGGAGAAAAAAATGAGACATGGGAACTCATTAACTTCTCTTTAATAAAGCCTGAGCCACATAGGAACGCTTTCATTCCTTTATCTATCCAGTCACTCACACACACCAAGCCACACAATAAACTCTAGTGCCACATTGATCACCTCCAGAATGCCACACAGGCAGTGATTACAATCTCAGCTCCATTAAAAATCACAAACCTAAAGAGCTTCATTAATGATGGCATGTCACTGACCTTTGTGATTCTAATGGTAATGCAAATCATGTAGCTCCGACAATAACCTCTTCACAACTTCATTCTGTGACGAAGACTATATGAAAGAATTTTCTAAGCTCAACATAAGATGCCATTTAGAAAAAAAAGATCTTAAGGCAATTGCACAAAGTCCTCAAGATATTCAACAAATATATAGAAGTAAAACATTTTTTCCCTTTCCCAGCTGCAAGCATCTTCAGAAACTAAAACGGTAAAGCTTTTCCATGATAAACATTAAAACTGGCGCTAGGCCCAGGCTCAGATTCGCTTTTGTCATTTCTGCTTGTGTGATAAAGTTCACTCTGACTCCGAGGTGCAGGAGTGGGATTCAGATGGTTGTATCCTCCACAGAGAAGGAAAGCAGGAATTAAAGCTTTAAACATTCTTCCATATCTGAACATCCATGCCTTCCCTTGGGGCTAGACAGCAAGGCTAATTAAAGAAGCGTGGGCCCAGTCAGCTGTCACTAGTATGGATGCTCAGTCACACACAAACATCCATGTAGGCACATTTATTCAAAACCACTCATACTGCACACATGCACTCGACTCAACACAAAGCTAATTACACAAATGTGGGCAACTGTCAAAAGTCATCATTTGCCAGTGCAAAGCTAACCAACATGTTACACAACCTTACAGACTACTGTGTGGATGAAGGGAGAGAGAAATGGAGGCAAAAAAGGTGAGAGATTGGCTGACTGAGAACAATATGAAAGACAAAGACAAAAAAGCTGCCAATGTCTACTTAATGTGGACTCTATAAATGCAGGTATTGTGTGAAGCTAATTCCATATGGCCATTTTGCAGGAAATTTTTTTACGTATGCATTAATTTGAGAAAAATGGCAGTAGTCTGACCATAGCTTTCATGGTTCCTCGGGTCATGTGATGAATACATTATGATACGAATTTTAAACTAAAATGCTATTTTATCTTGGCAGTGGTCAAAATTTGTGAGAATTTTCTTCTGTTCACTGAAAAAAGGATCACCATTTCGAACTGAAGACCACACTGCTCACGCGTTTATCAACCTGACCTTTGGTTTGGAACACTGCCAACATGCAAATCTTAGCAATGACTGAGAGTTTGCCTCATGTCAGTCAGTAGAAACAAGTCATCTGGTGGCTGTGATCATTAGGCAAATACATAAACAAGTACATTTAAATCACTTGTGTGGAGGATGGAGAGTTTTTTCCTCCACTGGACTCAATCTCAAAAGATCACATCCAGGTGTTCTATGATTAAGAGAGATTTCACAGCAGGGACATGCAACTGCCAGTCTCCTGGGCCAGCTGCAGCCTACCCTATCAAAATCCCTGTCTGCATCAATGAGTTTCTGACCACTTTGTGTCACATCAGTCCTTCACCAGAAACACCAAAGGGACTTTTAAACTTAGATCAAATAGTTTTAATGAACAAATTGCAATGGTTCCCAACTAAGGAGTCCATACTTTAGTAATAGTGTAATATAGTTTCTCAATAACTGTGTGCGGGAATTCATTTCCCCAAGATACTGTATGACATTCCTCAAACAGATTTCCGTCTCATTGTCACTGTGTGCACCATCGCTCATTCACTCAGAGGATACAACTTAGAGGTTTGCCACTGAAATACATTAACATTTCGAATACATTAGCATACCCAAAGGGATCTGTGGTAACATTGATTACAAATAACCGCATGCATTTAGATGCTGTTCTGCCTCTGATCACATGCAATATTCCTATCACCGCATCCTGCCCTTCCTCCCACACACACACATTGTCTTGGTGAGGCAGTCTCACCACCTGCTGTGAAGCAGGTGCCATGATTTGATGCTCCCTTTCTCCACGCATGCCAGCACACATGTAGGCACACAGACACATACATACACATACATGTCTTCAAAGACTGAGCTGTGAAGCAGAGGTGACAGGTCCGTGGTTCTATGCCACCCTCAGCAAATGCAGTGCTAATTGCCATCCCTTTCTGATAGAGAGCAGTAGGGATCCTACAGAAGGTACATATGGACCCCAGGGAGGCCATCAGAGAACAACCAAGGGGTGTTCACCTTGATATATAAGACATGTGAACAAAATTCACAAGGAAAGTACTGTAACTAAGGCTTTAATTCCATTGTGTATTCAGCTTCAACTTGTGAACTTGTATTTGGCAGTCAGCCATGGGCACATGCAGAAGTTGGGGTTGTTAGTATGACAGCTGATTAGAGAGATGAGAGATTTGAGTGTGACACCTCTAATGATCTCTTCATCTGATTGGCAGGTTAGGCAAGCCTCCAATTCACACATCTCACACATCACAGAATGCGGTGCACATACAGCAAAGAAGGTCAACATGTCAGACACACACAGACACACAAATATCTCATACACACTCTTCCACTGGATGTTAGAAAAAGACTGTTTGCCTCCATAAATCCCTCCTGTGGCTTCCAGAATATTCTGCCATTATGTTGGCCCTTGCAGGGCTATTTCCTCCCCCAGTTAGCCTGTCATCAGGGACATTGTACTGTATTGTCTGCGAGAGAGCCTAAATGGGACCTTTTCAGGGGTATTTTCAGGTACTTTCATGGAAGAATGGAGCGGATATTCATATCACATTTCAGTTTTTCTATTGCTGAGCAAATACAGTTTTGGACAATAACAACCCCCCTTCGGCACACACCAGCACTTCCTTCACTGACCCAAACGAACAAGTCAAGCGCATTCCTGCTCCCAGCGATTTCCTCCATCTTTTCCCAACAGACAAGATCCCATTACAAGTGGCTGGCTTTTATCTCTCACAGAGGCAACCACAAACACAGTTGTACACATTGCAAAGGAAATGTCCTAAATATCCATAATGCATAATCAATGCATATGATAACAGCTTCCAAAATTATTTTTGGAAAATTAGATAAACCTGCTCTACTAAACAAGAGCCAACTTATCAGTCCTTCTTTTTTCTTTTAAGACCTAGCATGCTGCAGCAAGCTCTGTTAATTGAACTCACACTGATCCATGTCGTGATTATTGGCAATTATCTGTCAATTAGCAATGTGCTGATGTCACTATGATGTGAAAGGCAAAGCAATCAAGAGCTGTTAGCATAGAAATGGCCATCCATACCAATGACCTGATCCACTCCCCACCTGAGAGCAGAGCACACCATGCAACTGTGTGTGTATCAAATCTCCAATGTTACTATAGCGATTACAGCACGATTCTAGCTTGTCAACACCGTTTCACGTCTGCACTGCTCAGAAGTTTGGGGGGAATTCTAGGCTACATATAGCTTACCACTCAAAACAGCCTTAACCCCAATAGCTTAAATGCCACCTATGAGGTGCTCCATTTCTCTGAGTTATATTTAGTTTAAAAGCAGTGTTCACGTAATGGTATAAAATATTAATAAATGTCCCATTAATAATATGTGTTGAGTGAGGTTAAGATAAAAACATACTTCCTAAAAGCAGCTGTGGACTTCTAATTGTAATCTACTCTATCTTAAATGCCTTACATATGCCCTTGAAGTGATAAACTTTCTAACTTTGGGACATTTTTCAACATGGGACAAACCTTTTGTTTGCCCTTTTAAATGTTTTTAAAAAACACAAAGGGACACATAGGAGATGACAAATCATCCGTGTATACAACAAACACAGCCAATCCATCAGACCACCACTCAGCTCTCAAATAAACAAAGGATGCTTACGACATCTGTCATTCCCTTCCCATGCTGTGATCCATGATATGATCGCAATGCTCATACATCCTGGACAATTCACAATCAATCTGTACAGCCAAGACAACAGAGAGGGATGGAGGCTTCTTGTTTGCGTTTCATCTTTTCACTTTTTTTAGATGCATTATCCATCCGGCAGACCATTCATCATGCTTTTACTTTTAGAGGCTGGTAAATGATGTTTATCAAAGGTACAAATAGATTCTCAAAGCATGACATCAACCAATTGATTGAAAAAAGAAAAAAAAGCCCAGAAATGTAAGTCACTCTCCAGCCATCAACAATAAGAGAAAGAAGGGTGTCCTCTTTGGCCAATCATTGACAGGTCTCTGAAAAAGCTTTTACAGCAAGATGGGGTGATTCTTTATAAAAGCTTGAGTTTCCTCACACTAACATACACACACAAACTCACATGGTGACCTTGTCAGGAGTTATAACCATCACACGAAGAGAGCAATACACATCTGTGCCGCTGTGTTCCACCTTGGGTTAGGCAAGTTCACCTATCAAGTGGCTTTTATAAGTTCCAAATGAATGGTGGATTGCTTGATAATTTGAGACATGAAAGGAAATTTTGGGGAGATATTTTATTTTTAAACTTCAGAAAGTAAATAAACCTGGCTTTGTTTGCAAAGAGATGAGTCATCAATTATTATATATCCACATGCAACCATAAATAAAAATGCACAGACAAAAACCCTTCTCATGATTTCATTCAATGGAAAAAGAAGTACAAATATGAGCATGAGTCTGCAAATCACAGCAGCCTAACGTACTCACGCACTGCTTTAAAAAAAAGGTTCCTTTATTGTTCTAACCTGTTTAGTGTTGTGTGAGGAAAGGAAGACTAAAGCTTTCGTGAGGAGAACAAAAGCCTCAGAGACTGTCACACTATAACACACCCCTGCATGACTGTGCTAGGCTAGCTGCTTTTGTCTAGACATCCGTTTTTACGATCAGTATTACTCAGTCAATATTGTCATTAACACAGGTTGGAACATGATATATCTGCCTAAATAGTTGGGACAAACTCAGTAATGTGATTCATTCAAACGTAAGTACTCTAATGTTGAAATGATGCCTCTTCACAGGGAGAACTTATTACGCAGAGCAATATCTCCAAGACCTCCCAGACACAGATCACTCTTCTTCAGCATGTACTGACAAATACACCCACAGAGACAGGGAGATTTGATTATCCTTTTTTTTTTTCATAAAGCCACATTTATTTTCTTAAATTCACTTAGCAGTTACAAATCATGAATGTATGTGATGGACAAATTTGTGCAGGGCATCCTAAAATCCCAAACATAAAACAGAGCTATACATGTTTTATGTTTATTGTACCTTTAGCATCATGTGTTCCCTAATCTGCAATTTTGTTGTGTGAAACCTGAAAATATAGTCATGATGCAGTTCTAGGTCGATACCTTCAATTACTGCTGTAAAGTAACGTGTATCCTTCCTTCAGCTGCTCTCTTGTAGTTCCCGAATGGGTTGCCACAGCAGATGAATCTACATCGGTAATTTCGCACAGTTTTTACACCGGATACCCTTCATGACACAACTCTCCCATGGTGGGAGAGGCTTGTGCCTATACCTGGACTTGAATCAAGGATATTTTGCTTGCAAGGAAGATGTGTAAACCACTGCACTACTATACATAGTTCCCACAGACACATTTTTTTTGGTCACGTGACCTCCTTAGCGACGCCATCTTTGTTGGCAAGCTGTACTTGTTTAAACACACTGCTGTTTATCTCCCCCGCGAATTTTAAGCTGTTTTGATGTCAGATTCGACATGTGATCAAAATCATGCAAAGGCAAAAGGACAAAGACCATGCAGAATCATTAAGTATGGAGGATAGAAAGAAATACGATGAGAAAATCAGCGTAATAGGTGTGGATCCAGACTCATTAGCAAAGGAAAAGCTGAACCATGAAGTTTCAGCATTCAATACTATGACGATGAAAGATGTTTTATTGGTGGTGAACTGACGTTGAACTGCCATTTATCACGCGCGATTCCTGTTGCATTCCATGCATAGTCCCAGTATTGCCAATAATAGCCGGTCACAATGGCATGATCTGGGGCAATGATGCCAAATGATATGAATATCAAAAGAGAATACATTGTGAGTGCATTCTGAACGCCGCGGCAACAACGTGAATGCCGGCCTTTTGACGGGAATATAACGGCAACAGATCGTCAGGAACCCAATTTTCAGCCGTTTCACGGCGTTTTGTGCCATTTTGGTCGGAAACGCTAAACTGGCACGGATCACTATAATCGGCAATATTACAGCTCCAGCGGAATGGGGGTCGAATGGGGGTCTAAGATGTGTACCATTATCTTTTGTTGGCACGCAGCTTTTATACCAGTGAGCAATTCCAGGCCTTCAAGTCACTGGAAGCGTACAGTCAGTTTGTTAATGGTTGGGTTGGCGACGTCTCCTCAAGTGTCCTGAATGCACAGCTGCCTACAGCTTGCCTATGGCAATGGCGGCCACTCGTATGTTGTGACGTCATGTGGGAACTATGTATAAGCGCAGAGAGAGATGGAAATTAAAATTTAATTTAAATTTAAATATTGAACATTTAGATTATTTACAACAGGAGTCAAACATTATTATTTATTATTATTATTATTATTATTATTATCATCATCCATCTTCTTCCGCTTATCAAAAATAATGGTGTATCCTGTTTTTTTCCCTATTTACTATTAAAGTGGGTCCACAGTTTTAAAAGAAAGGACATTTATTGTCATTAAACAGAACATGTTTTTAAAATCACAGGAGAAAGTTGTCTAATTTTATACATTTACAGTAACATGATTAAATAAAGCTTTTATTTGTTAAAATTTTAAGACGTGGTATGGATTAAATGCGTAGGTGAACCTCTTTGTGCAGAAAAAAGGGAAACAATAGGTTTTTGCTGTTGTTGTTTTTAAAAAAAAAAATCAGCTTATTAGGCAATAGTTCTACTGATCCAGCCCACTTCAGACCAAAATGGGCTGTATGTAGCCGACAGTGTAAAATGAGTGTGACACCCCTAATTTGCAGTATGTGGGTCTTCCGACAAATTTGAGAGTTTTTAAACATAAACTGAAATGTACTAAATTGTGGTTTTAGGAAACTATCAGAATGAGAATAGGTATGGGCAATAAACCTGTACCTTAACATTTATGATTTCATTGTTGTTATATGGCTGTCTTGTAGTATGTTTAAATACCAATGAAACATGTTACAAAACATTACATAGTCTAAACTAAGTGATCCTTAGAACAGGCACACAAATTACATCTGACAGTTTGTACAATGCAAACACACATATGCACATCATACATTTCCAGCCTAATTAGGCCTTTACGACTCATTCATGATTACTAAACCTGTAGTAAATCTCTAGGCTGTGCTTGTGCTATATTTTGAGAATCTGGCAGGATTTTTTTCTTGGAGAATCTCCTGTCACTTATATGTCAAAAAGGTATCTTTTGGTCTTAACTGAGCTTCCTCTGAAACTGGTGTGACATAGTTGTAAAACATCAGAAAAACTGCTGTACAATTACATTCAGTTCGGCTTAGTCGGGACGTTTATCATCTTGACATGTCATCAGCTGCGTGCTGCACGGCCGTAGTGGAAAAACGAGCACATCTGTTCATTCATGTCTACATTCCGCTTTATTTTATTTAAAACTACCTGACTGTGTACCATATGTGTACAGCATATCCACTCAGTTCATCTCCCCAACTCTCAGAAATGGACCAACTCTGCCCAGACATTAGTGTCAATCTGTTGAGCGGGTGTCTAACAGTGTATAAAGTTCACATCAAAGGCATGCTGCTTTAAATGCAGAAAGCAGGGAGGGGACTAACTTCTTAAGAATAAGGGATTAGACGGAAGAGAACAATTGATGAGGGGCATGAATTTAATACTGTTCACTGAGCCCCAATATAGAAGAGGTTTGGGACAAGAGTGTATTGCAGAGCCGCTAGCTGAAACAAGACATCCTTCATAAATATAACTGCAAATGTAACAAGCAAGCTGGCACTAACAGCAAATACACAAACTACTCACACTAACAGCAACAGCAAATCCTCACTACATCATTTCTTGTAGAGATTTAAAAATAAATAAATAAACAGACAAATCACAATCCCCATAGACATCTAAGGAGATATACTGTCATGAAGTTGACACGCAGCCATATACACTCTAAAGGCTGGATGTGCTTAAGGGTTAGCAGCCAGAACCACCAGCCTCCTCATTAGTACAAATAAGATTGTAGACAGATACAGGCCTATCATTCGCCCCCTCTCTGCCTCTTTGTCCCTCATCGCCTCTGTTCTCTTGCACAAATGAGTCCTAATCCTTGTCCTCTAGCTCGCCACTAACAAAAACAATACCACACGGAGCTGTTGAAGAAGAACTCAGAGGAAGGAAGAGAAGAGCGTCTCTGTGAAATATACCATCTGCTGAAAGTGTATATTTAATACTATTAGGGAGAAATGTGTAAGTTGAGGATGTCTGAGGGAATGTTAAGTCAATAGGTCAACGACGTAGATTTGAATTAGGCTGTCAAGTCGGCCATCAAAATAAACATGTTACCATATTACAAAATATGCCAGCTGAGGAAAATGTCACTAATAAATAAGGAAATCTCTGCACTGGCCAGCTCAGCAATAGGCCTGGACGACCACATGTGACAACTAAAGTGGATGATGGCATATCTGGAAAGAAAATCTTTGGATAGGTAAAACCAAGATGAACTAGTATCAGAATGACAGAACGCAAAATGTATAGTGCAGTAAAAACAAACAGCTCATAACATGAAGCATGTTATTTGTCAAACTTCTTGGAGGCAGTGTTATAGCATGGTCATGTATGGCTGCCAGTAGAACCGGATATCTAGTGTTTATTGACGATATGTCTGCTCACAGAAATAGCTGAATGAATTCTCAAAATGTACAGGGCTATAATCTTGTCAGATTCAGCCAAGCACTAAAAAACTGATGTGATGACACACTGCAAATAGATAATGATCCAAAGCATACTGCAAAGCAACTCAAGAGTTTTCGTGGTAAAGAAATGGCATATTCTTCAGTGGCCAAGTTTGTCATCTTTTCTCAGTCCAACAGAGCATGCTTTTTAGTTACTGAAGACAAAATTGAAGGTAATGAACCCAACAAGCAATCAGCAGCTAAAGGTAGCTAAAGTTAAGGCCTGGCAGATCATCTAAAGGAAGAAAATGCAGCATTTATTTATGTTCATGGGCTCTAGACTTCAGGCAGTTCATTGGCTGCGAATGAATTTAATCCAATTATCTAAAAAATACTCTTATTTAACATTAAGTTAGTCTGTCCATTTACTTTTGAGCTGCCAAAACTGGGATACTGTGTATAAAATTGGCTGTAATTTTCAAGGTTACTGCAATCATTCAGTTAGATCATTGAATTAAAGCAGTAGGTCTGCACTTCAGTCATATGTTGATTGTTTACAACATTGTGGTGGTTTACAGAGGCATGTGTCATTGTCCAAAATGATATGGACCTTGGGATGCCAAGTATGAAGTTGTGTGGCTGAGGGGTGATCTCATGGTTTGTGGCCCCGCAGATGATGTCATAGTTTCTAAATAAAACAATACAGGGAAATGTCTAAAGAGCTGATCGACGAAGGCAAGAGTCAACAATGCCTTCGCTGATCAAAAACCCACAGATGAATGTGACGTCCACCTTTGCTAATAGTAACTTGGAGCAGCCATGACACCAACCCTAACCCTAAACCCCTAAGCCCCTAACCCTCACAGGCTTCTGATTCCTGCCTTTTGATAGTGTGAAAGGGGCGGCAGTGGCTCAGTCTGTTGGTGACTGGTTGGGAACCAAAAGGCTACTGAGTGGCCCTGGTGTGAAACTCGCCTGTGGAAGTTGGAGCCCTGTGCAAGAGAAATATTGGACGCCATTTCAAGATTACCACGGACCTACATGAGGTGCACTTGAGGCTCAGAGAGGAGTCAACTTAACAACCCCAAGCACTGCCGAGGTGCCGCCGAGCAAGGCACTGAAATGCCACACAGCTCCTTGGCACCTGCAATGGCTGCCTTGTGTCTCCTCACCTCCTCATCAGTTGCATGCCTTAGTTCTCTTTGTGTGCCCACATGATCATAACTGCATGTTAACAAGTGTGGAGAAAATTGTTGTGTAATTTCCCCATTAGGGGATAAAAAAAGTATTGTTTCTTCTTCTCTTTGACTAAATGGGAACAGAACTTCAAACCACCGTTATCCTTATTTCATTGAAGAAAATGCTTCTTACACTCTGTCAGCTTACTAGTTGTACTCTACCCAGCAAGGCCATTGCTGGTAGATCGAGATACTGTCCACTCATTTCCCATTACCCTCTATGCTTCAAATCAATAGTTAATTACCTCTAGAAATGCTCTTTTCTTCTACAGCTAGAGAAGTGGACAGCACAGGGCAGGCTGAAATTTGTCTGGCAGAAGGATTCAGTGTTATGCAGGGTGAAAACTGTCCTCCCACCACTGCTACTTATTGGCCCATCAGTGTCCCCCTTGGAAGCTGGCATTCCATTTTGCTCTATGCAGGCACTTCATTTTTCTCCACCACTATTTTCATTTCTCTTGCTAACGGGACACAAATGCAGACACACAAATATTCATGCACAATTTCTCTGACACACGCTTGCCAAGAAGCCAATGTTTAATAAGAGATTACATTTATGGTGAGGAGAAGGGCGGGCGAATGGTAAAATATGTCCACATGTCCTGAACCTGGGAGAGGCGCTGGCACTTACTCATTAATAATGGGACAGGCCTCAGGCCCAGGCCCTTAGCTCTCAGTCTCTGCTCATTTCCTTTCCACACATCAAAGCTATGTGTGCTGCTGTGTATGTGTTCGTAGTGAGGCTCTTGCACATTCACAATCGCACTGTGTGCATGTATGTGTGTGTGTGTGTGTGTGTGTGTGTGTGTGTGTGTGCGAACTTGTCAGTCCCTATGAGAAACAGCCTGTAGAGGAGCCAGCTTTTATTTAATCAGAAGTGGAGCAGCTTCCACCACCAACCGTAATTTCAGCCCTATTAACGTTCTGCCTTTAATTCCTCTGAGCGCTGGAGACACAGCATCCTCTGGGCTGCTAATTCACTTTAAATGCAAAATGTCCCACACTTTTTTCCCTGTAAGGTGGCAGCTTCATATATTGTACATCTAGACTTCAGTGGCAAGGGATTTGCTAAATAAACACAATGTGTAGTTACCAAATGTGTACTGGTATATAAGCTGATATTCTTATCAGTTTGATTGTAGACTTTAAATAGATGCTTAAAGTTTCCCACACACTGGAAGTCACAAAAACACTGAACTACTACATGTTGCACCACTCCCTTCCCACTTGTAGCCCTTAAGCCTTAGACTTAGGGCTTAAAAGTCATATTAAGTCATTCTGAGCCAGACTTAAAAACAGGTCTCATTATAGCAATCATAAATGAAGCTCTTTGTTTCTGCATGCCTACAACTCCAACAGTCTCTTTACTCTCTTCCTGTTTTTGACAATATTCTGTTATATCTTCAGAAGTACATGCTCATGTTTCACTTCTCCTAATGCTTCATAAATGCATCTTTTTTCTAACCAAAAAAAGTCTAGGAGGAAGAGAAACAGGGAGAAACTGCCATTTATTCAAAGAGTTGGGTTTAGGACCGGAGGGGTTGGACCCTGCAACTCCAGCCAGAACAATGCAACCAAACTACAGCCAAAAAAAGTTGGAATGCTATGTGAAATGTATTTTAAAAATATAGTTCAACGGTAGTTTTGACAAAAATCTTCTCATTTATGCTTAATATAGGATTTCAGTTGTTCAAAAGACCAAGGCCATTTAGTTTCAATTTTTTTTAATAACAATACGCAAAATTTTTGTAAGGAGCAGAAAGACTAACATACAGGCATGCCAGTTTAGCACCCGTCATAAACTTGAATAGTGAAATACGTGTAGAATGCAGTTTGTCTTACTGAAATAAGCACATTGTATTTATTTCCAAATCCTGTGGCAGTCATGATGTGCAACTTTACAAATGTCATGTGTACTACTGTTCCCACATACAACTGTGGATGCTAACTTTTGAACTGTGTGCTAAAAACATCCCCTAAAGTCCCTCCTCACCTTCCTGAATGACACACCAAAGCATTGATTACCAAAGCAAATTTCAGATTTTTATTGGTCAGACCACAGAAAAGTTTTCCACTTGACACAAGACCATTATAATGGGCTAAGAGAATACAGTGTCATTTTTTGGTCCTTGTTTATATATGACTTTTATTAGATTCTAGATAGAGTCTTGCATTTATGGGTGCAGCGACCAGCTTTTGAGAAACTATTTGTCCATGAGTTCTTTGATTGAATAGTGAACCCCTTCCACCTTTACTCCTGAAAGAAAATGTAATAATTAATCTAATCATTTTTTTTTTTAGTATTACACAACTTTTCCCATTTTTTTCCCATGTTCAATTCATTTTTAAATGTCTTGCTGACATCAAATTCAACATATGCAGATTTTTGAAAAATACATGAATGTACCTTTAGGCTGCTCCAGTGTCCCCGGTAGCTTAGTGGTTTGCCCATTCGCCTTACAAGCAAAAGGTCCCTGGTTTGATTCCGGGTGGGGACAGAAGCCGCTCTCACCATGGAGGGTTGCATCAGGAAGGGCATCTGGCGTAAAACCTCTGCCAAATTACCAATGCGGATTAATCCGCTGTGGTAACCCCTTGGTGGAGAATACAAGGGAGCAGCTGAAAGGT
>VUQH01041651.1:0-22506 GCA_015106775.1 Etroplus canarensis | reverse complement strand
AAATGGGGGGCTGGGTGACGCCATCGCTTGAAATGAAAATGCACAATATCTATAAATCCATAACAGCATAAACAAAAGTTTTTACAGCACAAACCAGCACAAATGAAGCACAGACAAACGCGACCATTCCGGGTAAATTTGGAGCAAATGGGGGGCTGGGTGACCTCAGGATGACCTATAAAATATTCGTTAATAACTCAAAAACCAAAACAGCCCAAACAAAAGTTTTTACAGCACAAACGAAGCACAAACAAATGCAACTATTTTCCCGAAGTTTTGCGTGGGGTGGGGGGCCAGCTTCACGCAGGTCAATTACCTTAGCATAAAGAAATGAGTACTGGCTTAGTACTTTTGCACGGTGCTGAAGTTTGGTCTTATTTTCGCTTACCTACTTCACTTACTTTGGATGTCACGCTTGCTGTACTTGGTTAAGTTTAGGAAAACATCATGTTTTCGGCACTCACACTAAAGGGTACCCAATGCAAGAAGGGGTTCTGACCAAGAGTTCATATCTCAGCTGGGACTACAGTGGACTAAATTAACGTTCCATTGTCCATTCAGGGTCATCCTGTCGTAAGGTGTCCAAAGGAAGATCATAATCAAATCTGCTTGGTCTTATATTACTTATAATAATTCTGAAAGTTTGACAGCCCGCCGTATAGCCTGTCTATTCATGCAGCATTGTGTAAATATAAGCCGTTGACTGCCATTACGGCATGCTTAGTCATTTGAATGACATTGTAAATGACGTTGTTGATTGTCACTGGAGGGCCATTTGTCATTTTAGTTGTGACTCCAACAATCTGGACAATTCCCAGCCCGTTATATCCCTCATGGAACACGGAGCAGCTCAGCCATAAATTTATCACCAGCAATGCCATTACCTTTAGCTTGACGGCCCTCAAGCAATGGCACTGCAATAATAGAGAATAGATTTTATCCCGTATGGAGCCAAGGCTTTCGCTCGTGCTTTATTTCCTCCTTCCAGCCTCCGAGATAAAGGAGAAAATAAGGTAGCCACTGAAGTGTTATACCTACCTTAATGAAAGGTTTTAAAGTGATACTGGTATTGACTCAGAAGCCCCAGGAGCATGGCTGTATATCAGATGCAGTGTCATAAATGAAGATCAAAAATCCTGTTAACTTTCCCCTACACTAACCTAAAGGAAAAACAAATCAGGCACCGCATTGATGAGCCTTCTAATTATATTTTCTGTTGCGATACGATGATTCGCCAGTGAGATCATAAGAGATGATGAAATGCCTCAGATCATGAAAATATTGGATCTCCTCATGGTTTTCGACAGCTCACAGCATCGCTAGCAAACCTGGAGACTTAAATTTTTCGACATAAAGGGACTTAAGTAGTGGCTGATTTTGATCTTCCCCCCGATTTGGCTTGTAGATCAATAATGATAATGCCGAATGATCAATAGCTTACCCCTTGGGACCGGTGTCTATTTGAGATGCATTGTGTGTGAGTTGTCACCCGGAATATTGAAATGAGCACTCATTTCCTGCGTACCACCAACACTTTGGTGATGATATGAGCTGTTAATGAAAAAATCAGCAGAGCTTGTCAACTGTCATCACGACCAAATGAGGCAGAAAGAGCAGTGGGAGGAGGGGACTTAATAAAGTGCACATTTCCCTCTTTGAACATATATGTAGCCCAATCAAAATATTTGTTTAAAAAAAGACTTATGATGCTATTTTTTACCTAAAGAATTAGTCGAGAGCAGTGTCAACACCAAATGAAAATCCAATCAGAATGTAAAAGAGAAACTGCAAAGGCACACATTTTTCTGCCAACACAAATTATGACATCTAAGCCGGATTAGGAGACATCCTTTCATTACATTATTTGATTTTCTGACTTCCGTTTTCTCACGTTTTAGGCTGGCTTGCTAAAAGACTGTACATGTGTCGCGATTACACAATTATGTTGCAACACACCGTGCTTCTGAGGACTGTACACTGATTATTTTTATAGAGGGAAATATTGTAACCACCTTGAACCAGTTCCTTTTTTGTTACGCTATGTAGACCAAAGTATCGAGCCACATCTCGTAATCACTGAATTCAAGTGGTTCATTCAGTCTGCCTTTACAGATATTAGTGAAAGAATGGGTCGTTCTCAAGACCTCACTGAATTTGAGTGTAGAACTTTTAATCAATGTCATTGTTGCAACAAGTAAGTCCATTAATTTTCTTCCCTCCAAGATATTCAGCAAAGTGAAAGCATTTAAGAACCACAGGAACTCAGCCACAAAGGCTACATTCACACTGCAGGCAAAAGTGGCTCGAATTTGATTTTTTTGCCCATATGTGACCCATATCTGATTTTTTAAAGACAGGCACAAATCTGATTTTTTTAAAATCAGATTCAGGTCACTTTCATATGTGGTCCTAAATCATAAATATCCGATGTTTTTCAAAGCAGCCTCAGTCTGAATGGTCTTCATCTTTCGGCTGTTCCCGTTAGGGGTCGCCACAGCAGATCATCTGCCTCCATCTCACCCTATCCCTCGCATCCTCTTCCTTCACACCAACCCTCTGCATGTCCTCCTTCACTACATCCATCAATCTTCTCTGTGGTCTTCCTCTTCTCCTCCTGCCTGGCAGCTCCATCTTCAACATCCTTTGTCCAATACATCCACTGTCTCTCCTCTGAACATGTCCAAACCATCTCACTTTATCTCCAAACTTCTCTGATGTACTCATTTCTAATCCTGTCTATCCTGGTCACTCCCAGCGAAAATCTCAACACTTTCAATTCTGCCACCTCCAGCTCCGCTTCCTGTGGTTTAGTCAGTGCCACCGTCTCCAGACCGTACATCATGGCAGGCCTCACTACGGTCTTGCAATCCTTCCCTTTCACTCAGTCTGAACGGTCATATCTCATTTCATCTGACTTTTACGTCACTGAAGTGAGAGAGATGTCGTAATTCTGCACCGGAGGAAACACAGAGTTATGATCAAATTAAGATCAAATGTAAACAATGCATAAACAAGCATGACAAACACTATTGATGAAGCTTGTCATTGGAACTAAAGTGAGGTCTTACTCACATGCTGATATGTGTAGCATCCATATTTACTTCCGTTAACACAGTGTGCTGCGTGTGACGTCACGCCTTCTTCTGCGCATACGCGTCACTTCAGGAACATAGACTCTTTCACACTCAGTCGCATTTAAATTGTAATGTGAACGACCACACTAACAAATCTGAATTGCCTGCAGTGTGAATGTAGCCAAAGTGGCAGCCCACGTAACGTTACATAGCGCATAAAAGTCACGTAAAAGTCGGAGTCCTAAGCCTCCTCTGGCATTAACATCAGCACAAAAACTGTGCGCTGGGAGCTTCGTGGCATCGCTTTCCATGGCTGAGCAGCTGCTCAGTTTACATCACCAAGCACAATGCCAAGCGGCCAGTGGAGTGATGTGAATTATGAAAAAGCTTCCCTAACTGGCAGCCTGATGCATGGGTTCGGTGAATGGCAGGAGAACGTTACCTGCCTGACTGCACTGTGCCAACTTTAAAGTTTACTGAAGGAAGGGTCATGCTATGGGGTTGCTTGTCTGTGGTTGGCTTGCCCCCTCAGTTCCCACCGAAGGGAAATCTTAATGCTTCGGCTCACCAGTGTTAGATAACTATATGCTTCCAACGTTGCAGAAACTGTTTAGGAAAGGCAATTTTTTTCTGTATTAATGCCTATAGATTTAGAAGGGAGTGTAATAAAAGCTCCTACTGGTGGCCCACGGTTACACCTTGCTTGCTGTTCCAGATAGCAAAACTCAGCTGTATTTCCCCCAAAATTATCTGATGAAGTATGCATGCAGGAAATAAGATGTTGTCCCCTGGCAAGACTCAAGAGCATAAAAATATAACTCCATGTCACACTTCTTACTGCTTTATTAGCATAAACTCATTTGTTTCTTTTTAATTATGCATTAATGTCAACTTACTAATGAAGGCAAGGTCAAGACATTGGTAAAAGATTCCAGGAGTGAATATACCCAGAGGAAATTAAGAATTTCGAGAGAGTGAATTCTCGAATATCTCTCACATTTGGTGACTGCTCGGTGCCTCCGAGTGCAGGCATCATGGGATGATAGGTGTGCTCGTTAAAGGTTGCACAGAGCTACCGGGTTCACCCTTATCACCGGGCCTATTCTTCCATTCCCCTCTCTGCCTCCCACATTCTTTTTCTCACAGTCTGTCTGATTCCGAACTCAGCATTTGCTGCCGAGCTCTGGCCTGAGAACAGCACGGCTCCCTTCCTCCCTACACCTCTACGCCCTCATTATCGGCCACCATCTGCCCGACCTTAGCCTCACATCACTCCTTTCCCCCTAGCAAGCCCATCAACACTCCCCTCTCACTCTCCACTGGCACCTTGGCTCACAAGGCAGCCCCAACTGCCATTTCTCTCCCAGGCACACATTTGTCCTCTTCGGCCATGTTTTATTCTCTGTAATCCCTCTGTCTTGAGTCCTTCTTCCTTGAACAAGCTGTGTCTCCCAAGTAGTCTCAAGACTTTTTGCCAGCACTTTTCATTTCTTTTATAGCTTGTAAATACTGTGTGCCACCCATCATTTCCTTATATTTTTGTAGGACAATGATAAATAGGTGCAATGTTTTATTTGAACATGTGCAAACATAAATTGAAATGCAGTACATAAGGCAAAAACAGAGTTTGCATATTTCTGACAAGCTTGAAAGTCAATGTTTGGTGTGACCACCTTTATTTAGTTTTCTTTTTATTTCTTTCAGTAGTCTTCAGGAATAGTTCTCCAGGCTTATTGAAGGACATTCAACAGCTCTTCTTGGCTGCCTTTTGTTACGTTCTCTGCTAAGATGATCCCACACTGCTTCAGTGATGTTGAGGTCCGGGCTCTGGGGAGGCCAGTCCATGACTAATAGCCTTCCATTGTGTGTTTTTCTATCCAGGTAGGCTTTTACTCCACTGGCAGTGTGTTTGGGATCATTGCCATGCTGAGGAATGAAGCCATGGCCAGTCAGATGGTTTCTAGATGGTATTGCATGGTGGATCAAAACCTGACAGTATGTTTCTGTGTTTGTAATATCATCAATCGAAAAGATGGCCAACTCTGCTGGCTGAAATGCAGCCCTCTCACCATGACAGAGCCTCCACCATGTTTTACAGATTGTTGTAGACACAAACTGCTGTACTACTCTCCTTACGTCCATAGATATTAGCGATTATTTGAACAAAAACATTTCAATTTTGAATTCATCACTCAGTTAAACCTGTTGCCATTGACTTTCAGCTCAATTCTTAGGTAATTTGGCATACCTCAGCCTTTTCTCCCTGTTTCCCTTAATTAAGAATTCCTTCTTGGCAGCCACCTTCCCACTGAGATAATTTCTGATGAGGCTTTTGCAAATGGTAAATGGATAAACTGGAGGGTCAGAGGCAACTCAAAGTCCTGTGTCAGGTCTTTGCTGGATTTTTTTACTATTTCTTAAGAACACAGCTTTCAGATACTGTTCATCTGCTATAAATATTTTTTTGGCTTGCCACTTCTTCTTTTGTCCTCCTCCTGTCCAGTTTCTTGTTATATTAGTTACGCTTTGTAGATTCAGCTAAAGCAATGGGACCAAATTATTTGCAGCAAAAAGGTACCTAAAGATTCAATTTAACACGTGTTCTTCGCTATTTTGTCTGTGTATACATGATACTTTTTATGGTTGAATGATTCATAGGCCAGTGTTAAGTGACCTAACAAAGTAAAAAAAAAACATGCATCTAAAACTAGTCTGGTACAAGGAATAAAAATCAGTGAAAAAGCAGCCAATGTCCAACGAAAAACTTTAGAAAGCATGGAGAACTACTGGTCCAGACCCTCAGCTATTCCCTTGTATTTTCCTCAAGGCGTTGCCAGAACAGACACATAATTAGGCGCAGATTATGTACCAAATGCCCTTCCTGACACAGCCCTTCCATGGTGGGACTCCAGCCAGGAACCTTTTGCTTGCAAGGTGAATGTGCAAACCATTGCACTACAGAGACACTGTAAAAAAAAAGTTGCAAGACAGTGTGGCTCCTTGAAAACACAATAAATGAATTAGGGGTGGTTTAAAACTTTTGCACAGTACTGTAGGTCTAGGAAGACATCCAATACTTGCTTGCAGTCTGAAAATTGTACTGTATATTGCCCAGTTTGTTACAAAGAGTTAACACTAGAGACTTCTTTCAAGAGCGCATGAAAGTCAAATCCAGTCCTTTGATGTTGAGCCTGTGTTGTCCTGGGTACCCCCGCAACTGACCAAACTTCTTGGTGTTGGGAGTGTTGATGGCACAGTCAGTTTTGCTATCAGGCGTGTCTTTCTGTCTTCATGTTGTCTAAGACTTTGTCAACGCAGAGAGCTTACAGGCAGGGCTGGGAGAAAATGGTGGGCTACAGCCGCTCATCCTGACAGATAAACAGGATTTTGTGCCTGGCAAGCCAAAGATTGTCAGCTCCAATCTCTGCAGAGAATTACAACCGGCAGTCAATGCTGGGACACTGGCTCAACAGACAGAGCATCAGACCCTGTGTACCGACGAGTGGGAGATGCTGACTCCTTCATCATGATATTGCGGCATGGTTTATTCATGGCTGACAGAGCCAAGGGTACAGATCACGGTATCAACAGCTCTGTTTTTCAGTGCCGAAAGGCTCCTTCATAAACATGTTGTAAAAAGACAGAATGAAAATGTCACCACGTTTGTGTAAAAGCTCAATAATTGCAGTTTGAATTCAAGAGAACTCGTGGGTGACAAGGCAGCTGAGCTTAAGCTTCATGATTTATAAGCTTTTTACATTTTCACCTTTCATCTGTGCCTCTTTATCTTCTGGCGTTCCCTGTGCCACCTATGAGTCTATACAACAGTGACAGCAAAAGAACAAAGGTTTTAATTACGTAACTGGCATCATCATTTAACAAATAGCCTTCACAGTTAGTACTTTTCTCTCTCAGCGTGTGTGAGCCTGAGTCCAGCTTTTGACCCCTTTTCTCTGAATGGAGCCCCGGAGGTTGCATTGTTGTCTTTATTAAATGTCAGCAGTTAGTGTCTCAAAAGCGATGTCGGCAGTTTAAACTATGCAGGGTGTATAAAAGCCACCTCTGTGTCAGTGAGTACTTTAACCAGGTTGGGGTTTCCTTTCATAAAGGTAGTGAGTTTTTGATGCTCCCGAAATCAATTGGAACCAGTTGGCTGCGAGGCCCCTTTGGCGTTGAGTGGCATTACCCACAGATAAGGGAGCTCAGACGTGACAAGCCATATTAACCAGCCAGCTCTCCTCCCGATTGGATCATTGCAGTGCTGCTTGCGTGGAGGAGGGAGCCTACTGTCTAATTGAACAGTCTGAATTTCTGTTGACAAGACTATAATTTGTACATATCAACAAGGAAAACACTCGTCTTGTTTTTCTGCTCATGTGCCAAGGTTCTGACGAATGTGGGCTAATTTCTTTTGTGAAGACATGCCTCATTCACATCAGAAACAAGGTTAGGTTCATAGTAATTTACTGGAAAGGGAGGTTTGAGGGGAAGAGGGCTGTGGACAGGGTTAAGTGGATCAATGTCCACATCTTTAGCCTACCCGAAGCTCAGATGTTAATCTAATTTAATGTCTGAGGGGGGAGGGAGCACGAAATAGAGAGAGAAGGAAATACATCAGATGTCAAGGGGAACATGACACAATAATTCATTTACCAAAGTGTAGAATGGCATTTATTGGATTGCGCGTATTAAAAGCACAGAGGATTTGTTAAGAGTAGTTATTACCTTTCTGAACACTGACTGCAAAAAGTTCCATTATGTGAAAAAGAGGAACATGCACGCAATTAGTTGTCATTAGCAAAGACAAATAAATCAAGCCAGTTTTACAACATATCACACAATCTTGATACTACTTAAAGGACCAGCATGTGGTATTTAGTGGCATCTGCTGGCGATGATGAAAATTGCAACGACTGAACACCTCTCCTCACCCCGCCTTCCTTTACAGACGTGTTGAAGAACCCAGAGTTAGGAAAACACGCTTCTACTCCCCCATCAGCGAGTATTTCCAGTCCCAAGGTAGATATTATTAGGAATTAGAAATGCAGTTGAACTGAATAAGATTCGGTAGAAGTTCCGTTTTTATGCCATAAAACAAATAGATCATAACTGATGAGTAATGATAGCCGTTCTGTATTGTGCTAGCATTTTATGGTAAACCCTGCCCAGTGGATTTGGACGCTCGTTCAAGCTAGCATTGGTCGTAACACCCAGTGTTTAGGATGTTAGAGAGATAGCACATTTTCCCACATTTGCAGAGTGAAAGAGTCAGTGGCATCACTAGCACGATGTTAGAGGAAACAGAAATGTGAAATCCAAACGCTAGTATTTGAGTCGATTTGTCTGTTCTGAGCTCCTATAGAAACATGGTAGAATACAACCTGGTGTGACTGCAGTTTATGAAATAGTCACAACTATTCATTTGTGTTCCTGGACATGACTTTTCGTCAGGAACACAAGTGTAAAAAAAATAATTTCATGTGCATGCACATGAAATTTTTTTTTACACTTGTGAAAAACAGAAACAGTCCACATATAGAGGCTGGAGGGGTGGTGGAGGCACAAACATGTCCCCCTTCACACATCATTTTCACACATCTTTTTTTTGTTTTTTTTGTCTGCCATCAGACAGGGCTGCGGTGCAACATGCTAACGCCCGTGAAATGAGACCCGCTAAGATTGTTTATACAAATATCTTTTCATAACTGAACAAAAGCAAAATGAATATTAACCTAGAATGATTTTACAGTATAAAAAGCATGAGTATATATATTAGACTCAATTTCTAACAGATCCCCAGGACTGTTACATACTCCTCCTTTAATGCAGTTTTTATTTAGTCCGCTTGAGTAAGCTACATTTTTAAGAGTGCTTCTGCTGTAGAAAGCAAAATGACTGGAGACCAACACAGCCAGTCTGAGTAAACCTTGGACAGGTTGCAAGTCTATTGCAGGGCTAACACGCAACGACAGGCAACCATTCATATTCACACCCATGGCAAAATTAAGCTCACCAGTCAATCCTCTCTTTGGACTGCGGGAGGAAGCTGGAGTACCCAGAAAGAACATTCAGACTCCACATTTTCCCCCGTCTGGCTGGTGGATTTGAACCCAGGACCCTCTTGTTGTGAGGCAACACAGCAAGAATGTCCTGCAATTCATCGTGGATGAATAATGGACGGATGGATTTTTTTTAAAAAAATCCAAGTTATGTCGCTGTTTTTCAATTTATTTTTTTTTTAAAAATGGCTCATTACCTTTCAAGTCTATTGTGCAGCATCTTAAGGGTTTCTGCTAATGATTTATAGAATCATGGCATTTACGGTTGTTATTCACAGTTCAGTTCTTTGGCCAATAAATCTCACTCTTAGGCATCACAGTCCAGTAGATTATAGTAAAGCGATAACTGTGACACACTATATTTCCATTTAATTACTATTGATTAAAAGCTAAACAATGAACCAAGCCTAGTCAGATACTTATCTTTAGAAGGTCTGTTTTAATCTTGTGCCCACTGGTGTTGTCATCTGTCTCTGGCTTTTTACGATGCCATTTACTTCAAGCCATTTTTCACTCGTCAACTAAGCGGCAGTAAGGGTATACACAAAACTGTTACAGCTGTTGAAATTCAGAGGTTAACATCTGTGTTGCTGGGGAAGATGAAGAAATATAATTTTCTGCTACCTGGTCCCACCCATTGTGTGCGTACGAGGAATTCAAGTATGAAGGCGTTGCTTTAAAGCTGTCAGACTCAAGAGGGAAAGCTATCAGCAGCATCAGACAACTGTGTCTAAAGTAATGTTTCAATATTTTGTGTGCTCTGGCCCCCATATGGTGTGTTAGATTTCCTTCTTGAAGAGCCCACCATGCATATTATTGTCTTCTATTTTGAGAGACTTCCCACTGCGCAGTCTGTAGAGTGAAATGTAGGGGGTTCTACAAAAGTCTGTGGCCATCAGGGCCAGCCCTGCAGCAGCTGGGACTGATAAAGCGGATCCTCTCCACGACAGAAAAAAAAATTTGTTCTCTGCTCCCACTCGACTCTCAGCCCACTCCTCCTGTCCTGTCCCTGAGGCACAAACGTCCAACTTCCAAATGCCAACTCAGTCAGGAGTTATTGCCACTATTTCCCCAGTGAAAAATGTCAGATGGATGGTGATTTTCTGCTTTATGATTTCACAGGAGTGGTGACCGTACAGTGTGAGGGAGATACTCTGTCCCAGTTTGATAAGTGGGGCATAATAATGAAAATGGCTTTTAGAAAACTAAGGTAAAGCCTCATTTAAGCTCTGGCAGGTCAGCTGAAACTGCAAAGGACAATGTTTAGTACACACTTTTGAATTTTGTCAATCATTTACTTTCATCCTTAATATCATGCGCACATTTTTGCCACGATGCCATAAATATAATATGTATAGTGGCCTTCTTTGAACAAAGACAACGTTCATCATGGACTGAACTTTGTTGTCACACAAGTTGTTCATTTTGGGTGTATTTTGCAGCCAGCAAGACACAAATGAAAACCCAGAGCAGGCCACGGCTCAGCACCCATTCTCACTCTTCCTGAACACAAGGCAATAATCGCCCATGCATCCACAATCTCGAGACAAGAATAAAAAGGTGAGAAAATGAGTGCTGAGGCACCACTGCAGGGGGAGAGAATGTGAAAGGACACTCAATGACACGCCTTGCACATTTAGCGTCACTGCACTTGTTAAAAAATTGTATATTTCATGGTTACTGAAGGCCAGCAACATCAGGCCCCTGAGGACAACGGTGCAGCTTTCTCCTGATGGCAATGAAGAGTGAAGTGATCACGAAGTGAACGCAATGATTCCACTGTAGGTTGATTTACAGTATAATGTCAGAGTAGAAGCTACTTAAAGCTGTTACAGTGAGATTTGACTGCCATTTGTCAAATTTCTTTTTAAGACATGAATGGAGCAGAGAGAAGAGGCTTACTGGGTATTTTTAGACTCTCTTTGATGGCTTATTAGCTGGACTGGTATGCTCTGACTCGCTTAAACCCACATATGAATATATCACAATGATAGTGAAAGACCAAAAATAAATTACCATTCCTGCAACTGTCAGTGGAAGAATGGAAAACGAGTGGAACTGATTACTTCAAAGTAAAAATATAGATCGCCCCTGTTATTTCTAGACCAATAACAGTCTGTCACAAATATTGGTGTACGACCTGAAATCCAAAAAGGTTCAGACACTGTGTAAACTATAAATAAAAGCACAAAGCAATGATTTGCACAAACACAGAAAGCATATCAAATGTTGAAAGTAAGACAGTTTACTATTTCATGAAAAGTGCTACCGCATCGTCAAATTGATGGCATTAACAAAAGGCTGGAAATGTAAATGGCAATAAAAAGGAACATTTTACATGTAATTAGGTTAATTGGCAAACAGCCAGTAATGCGATTGGGTATAAAAAGAGCACCTTTGAGAGGCAGAGTCTAGAATCAGAAGTAAAGATGGGCAGAGGTTCAGCAATCTGTAAGAAACTGTATCTATAAATTGTGGAGCAAATTCAGAATACTCTACCTGTTACATCCCCCAGGATGTCATGTAACAAGTGTGCTGTGCTGCTTCCAGGTCACGGTCTTTTTCTTCAGCCTCTGCGACATATTGGTCCCTGGTGTTCCTGCGCCTCTGCTGTAGTGGCTGGGCATTGTGCTCCTGCAGCCAGTGAGGACCTTCCAGGGGCTCCATAAGCAGGTGGAAGCTGCAGCTCAGGGCCTTTGTGGCCATCTTGGTTTTGACAGAGCATGATGTGGTCCTGAGCTCACTGTTTTCTTTGGACTTAGTTCTTGAGTTTGCTTGGTCTTTTTGTAACTGAGTTGGTTGTGTTGCATTATTTTGCGTTAAGTTGCCAGAGGAAGCTGGTAGGGGAGAGCTGCCATTTTGGTTCTGTTGTTCCCACTTTTCTCCTGCTTCCCGGTGTTGCTAGGGAGTCCAGTTGTAGGTCTGTACTTTTCTTTTCCCTAGTCATGGTTTTGGTTTCATTGTAGGGCTGTTTTTTGGTTATTTTGGCCTCGACTCTCCCTGAAGGTATTTGTGGCTTCCTTAGCTTTACCCTGGCAATAAATGTTTTTCAAACTGACCCAAAACTGTCTCCTGGTGTTCCTCTCATCTGATGCAGTGTTACTCCCCTCACCCCTAGACCACCTCGGGGACGTAACAGTACCTAAATTGGAAAATTGCAGACTTTGAATGTTCCATCATCTACAGTACATAATATCATGCAAGAATCTGGAGACATCTCTATGTCCGAAGGACACAACCAAAAATCAGCGCTGGATGCTGGTGATCTTTTGCCCCTCGGGCGGCGCTGCATTGCAAACAGCGTTAATTCTGTCATGGGCTCAGGAACACTTAAAAAAATCCTTGTCTGTGAACACAGTTTGCCTTAGCCATCCATAAATGCAGGTTAAAGCTCCATCACGCAATGAAGAAACCATTCGTGAACTTGATCCAGAAACGTATTTTCTGTATTTTCACTCATTTCAAATGGACTGTGGTCAGACAAATCAAAATTTGAGATTAGTTTTGGAACTCATGGAGGCCGTGGCCTCCGGACAAAAGACGAGAGGGAACATCCAGCTTGTTGTCAGTGTTCAGTTCAAAAGCCTCCATCTCTGATGGTATGGGGTGCATTAGTACCTACGGCGCTGGCAACTTGCACATCTGGAAAGGCAAAGTCACTGCTGAAATATAAAGGTTTTAGAGCAACTTATGTTTGCCTCCGAATAACATCTTTTTTTTAGTGAAGGGCCTGATTGGCAGAGCTAACTCGAAATTTTGAGTTAATAAGTTGAAATTTCAAGTTATTTTCTTGAAATTTCGAGTTAATAAGTCAAAATATTGAGAAAATAACTCGAAATTTCGAGTTGTTGAGACAAGCGCCCATAGATAGGCAACTTTGCACACCTGTAACTCTAAATGAAACAGGTAATAACCAACAGTGCGTCGCATGTCTTACACGCACTGATATTTGGTATAAACACAAACTCCCACCAAGCGTTAAAGATGACAGGAGCTGAAAATAGGAATATTATCTGATTGTTCAGAGATTTCGTCTGGCCACATCTTATTTTACTAACCTTTAAGCCTTAAAACCTCTCTCCGATCTGTATGATAATATTATTCCTGGTTACACTGTACAATACAGAAGCTTTTTCAGCCCATCTCTCTGTGTTCATTTCCATGCACAGATTGCCCAGTACACTCTTATTATCTCTCATTTGACGAGCTTCTCCCTGAATACCAAGCAGTCTGGAAAGAGTACAAGTGAGGTACTGAACCACCTGGTAACAGTGAATGAGAGCTTTCCCTCACTTGTCTGAGATGACACCCTCCACAGCCTTTCAAACCTGCACCCATCTGTCCTTTTCTTTATGTATGGCAGGTGAGGAAGCAGTGCCTTCACACAAATGCATATACAGAGTGGAGGCCATGAATATTTGAGGTGGGAAGCATAAAGCTTTGAGAACTTTAAGCTGAACTCACTGGTCACCATGCATATTTAATTGGGTCCGCCCCTCTTGTTGGACAGCAGGAAAAGGATAACTGCAGGGACCCAGAGTTTGAGAAAGTAGTCGGCCCCTCTCCACCTTGATGAATAAGTAAACAGATTCAACCAGGCAGAGATGCAGTCAGCAGGCTTCGAGTCAATAACAAGTAGATTTGTTTTCTTCTGAAAGCAGCGTTGTTTACAAGCTACCGATTAGCGCTCAAATTTGATCCATCTCTCAACAGTTTTCGCTGGGCTGTGAGACAGCCCGGCACTTAGTCCGACCACACTCTGCTTCTCCTTTCGACTTGCCCAGGCAGCAGCATTTGAAAGGTGTATTTCATGGTGCAATAAAAGCGGAATTAGGTTGTGCCTGCTCCGAGCTTGTGTTTTTACGGGGCTCCCATAAATATTTTCTGTCGAAATTCGTGTCATTTCTAATGTGGCCTCCTCCTATGGAGACAACCTTGAACTTCTTAAGGTCAATATCTCGAGATGTTCAGCACTCGGGGTCACTTTCAGTAAGAAGTTGTTTAATATTTAGCATCTTTGTGAGAACTTCTGAAAGTATGATACTTAGTGAGACTATAGATTCCTATAACTGAATACCTGTCGTCACGTCACCCCCCAGTGAGAAACAGGGAGAAACAGTAAAGAGGAGAGCACTTGATAGAAATAAAAAATCACACCCCTTATCCTATTGGTGGAAAAAAAATCAACTAATCAGAACATTTTATGGCATTTGGCTGCTAAGGAAGAGGGTGGAGTTTTAGGGGTGTCTACAGCGAAAGAGACAGATAGATTGAGTGTGTTTTGAGAGTTTTGCGACATTGTGATGCATCCCTGTGTGTTGTGATGGACAGAAACTGTTTTTTGAGCGCCACAGATAAAAACATATTATTGTGACACCTGACTCTTTTGTAAATAGTTGTACAAAAACTCCCGAGACATTGCCAGCATTTTAATTTAAGAAGTTGCACATAACTTTGTTGCTTGCTAAATTTATACAGATGGGGTTTTTTTTCTTAATTTACACTTTAAATTTTCATTCTAAGTTCTAAACATGTTTTTTAAACATGTTTGTGATTTAAAGAGTAAAAAATAATCAAACTTTTTCCTCCTCGGATTTTAGGTTTTTGTGTAATTTTAGGTCCAGCGTGTTGATACAGTATGTCAAAATGAAAAAAACAAACAAACAAATAAACTGTAAAGTTACACAGTGAGCTTGTGCTAAAAAAAATATGATAAACCGTTTTAAGGTGAAATATAAAGTTAAAATCAAAAGTAGTCAGACACTGGCAATTATACCCTAGACTCCAGAGGGAAACCTGCTGGCCCGCTGACACTGGAGATGTAAATATCTTTTCATATGTAAACAAGAACACCCATTATTATTATGTGATTGTACACTATATAAAGAACAAATGCATATGTTGGGCAAGTTTTTGATAACAGATCAACTTAAATCTGAGAAACCGGTCCTTTAAGTAACAATAACCCCCGTGTGTTTTAGGCTGCACATCGAAAGTCCAAAGGAACAATCTCTTGACATCAAACATCGATAAGTGTTTTATTTTTCACAAAATCCAATTCGTTCCATTGCCTGCATGTCATCAAACAAATAAACAATAATGTTTACCAAATGGCTTTGTTGTACAACATAGCCGCTTATTAAAATGGCATCTCATTAGAAGCATTGAGCAGCCGTTTTACATGAGATTAATTGGGTTTTTTGAAAGCACTTTCTCCTCATTATCATTCTGTCTTGCAAATGGATTCACTGCAAAGGCAATGCATATTCATTTTACAGGAAGCTTGAAAATTGTTCGGAAATGAGCCAAAGGTGGAGCTGGGCTGGTGTGCCGACTTATGCTGAATAATAAACCACAAGAGCCTCTGCTCTGGAGGTGAAAGGGAATGGCTGCGTCTGTAGAATACATTTATGGCGAAATCACGACTCAGTGAAGATATTGTTGCTAAGGTATTAGACCCTCTAAATTTGTTTTTCATTTGGTATGATAATTATTATTAAAATCATGTAAATTGCAAACATTCACACACATTTACAGCCACATAATGATCAAGAGGATGTGTGGATTTTTTGTTTGCCATGAAGCAAGGAAAAAAAGATTTGGATTCAAGGCATATTCTTGGCTACTTCTTTCACTATACAGGCATTAATAATGCAGACAGACAAGCTTTTAGCGGATTCTGATTTGCTATTTCAAAAGGTAGGAGGAAATGTGCAGCATACTCTCTTGATAGAATAGTAGTTGTGCTTTCATGATTTGAGCGGGGATGTTTCTGTGTCTCTTTCTCTTTGACATACTATTTTGTATGTGTAATGTGTATGTTTCAACATCAGAGGAGCCCACTTGGTTTGAAAGCCTGCCCAAGGCGGAGAACCAAACAAAAAGTTTTCCTTTTTGCCAAGTTATGCACTCTTTTACCTGAGGCAAGATGAAGTACTTCAAAGGCAAAGGGCATCCTTTGTCAGCATCTCAAGCTGACAGAAACAGATCCACCTCAAGAGTAATTGCAGACAACTGCTATTCAAAAGAAACAGTCCCTTTGGCTCGGCATCCAAAAACAAAAGACACAACTTCACTGAGCCGTAACTCACAGGTAGATGACAGAACCTTCATTAACCTCGGCAGGGTTAATGAAGGATCTGTCATTAGTGGGGAAAAGGTCATTTATTTGTGTAGTTTTTCAAGAGTAATTACAAATATGCCCGCATTTAACTCTGTAAAGTGGGCTAATTAACATTAGCTCACGAGCATGTCACAGCCATCATACGTACGAGGGCACGGGGAATTTCACCATGTTTTCATAACTGACAGGCTTGCTTTCAACCTGATTTTCCGAAGGACAAGAAGAAAGGAATCACACCTAGAAAATATACCAGCGTCATCTTTGTTCAGACATCAGTGTTTAGCACATAGCATAAATGTCACTGAACAGTAAAACGCTCATTAATTAAAGTGTAATTGTGTTACAGTTGGTTCGGTGCCTCATTTACTTCGATCTGATTATAGCAATAAACTGCCACCACAGTTTCAAACACGAGTGACAAGAAGGGGCTGGGCAGAAACTGAGCGAAAGCTTTTGTGTCACTATGTAACAAGAGACCTGATCAAACAATCAGCATTGCAATGAATCGCATAGAACCCCGGGTTGTTTGCTGTGCCACAAGATGAGGTGGAGGTAAAACGGTGTGATTCGGAAGATTTTTCCCAACCAGTAGAATAAAAGGCTTTGATGCATCTGTAGGGGATTGATGGAAATGAATAACAGCTACTCAGCAATGGTAGGCTCTTGGACTAGTGCTTACATTTCTAGTTTCCAAAGGCATCTGAGTTTTGAAGTGGAAATGTACCATTATCTACATTTTTCATAGCTTTCAGATCTCATTCTTGATGTACCGCGCTCACTGGCCACTTCATTAGTTACACCTTTGACTTCAGAACTTGTGGCATAGATTCAACGAGGTGCTGGAAACATTCCTCAGAGATTTTGATGGCATCGGGCAATCGCTGCAGATTTGGCAGCCACACATCCATGATGCGAATCTCCCGTTCTGCCTCATCCCGAAGATGCTCTATTGGATTGCGATCAAATTGAAACCAGTTTGAGATGGTTTGAGCTTGGGAAAGTTATCCTGCTGGAAGCGGTCATCAGAAGATGGGTATGAAATGGTCAGCAGCAATACTTAGGGAAGGCTGTGGTGTTTAAATGATGCTGGTACTAAAGAGCCCCAAAGTGTGCCCCTTTAGAAAATATCTCCCACACCATTACACAATAACCAGCAGCCTGAACTGTCGATAGGATGGATTCACGCTTTCATGTTGTTCATGCCAAATTCTGACCCTGCCATCCAGCCGTCACAGTAGAAATCGAGTCTCATCAGACACTTTGCCAGTATTTTTTGCCCAATTCTGGTGAGCACGTGTGACTTGTAGCCTCAGTTTCCTGTTCTTAGCTGTGGTCTCCTGCTTCTCTAGCCCCTTCATGGTTCAGAGATGCTCTTCCACATACTTTGGTTGCAACAAGTTGTCATTTGAGTTACTCTTGCCTTCCTATTAGCTCAAAGCAGTCTGGCCATTCTCCTCGGACGTCGGCTTTTTCACCCAAAACGCTGCTGATGTTTTCTCTTTTTCGGACCACTCTCCGTACACCCTAGAGATGGTACATCAGCAGTTTCTCAAATACTCAGACCATCCTGTCTGGCCCCAACAACCAAAGTCACTTAAGCCACTCCTTCTGATTCTGATGCTCGGTTTGAACTTCAGCAGCATGTCTTGACCATGCCTGCATGCCTAAATTGCATTGACCAGCTGCAAAGTGATTGGCTGATATGATATTTGCATGAAGGCACAATTGAACAGGTATACCTAATGAAGTGGCCGGTGAGTGCATATCTGCAGTAGAGCCTGTTGCAGAAAATTTAGCAGGATCTTTTAAAGGCTACAGCATTGGTATCAGGTTTTATAAGGACCTGGGAGCTCATTTCTGTCATCACAAATGTCACAGTGTTTTGCATAAACAAGGTTATAAAATAATAGAAAACAAAAGGTCTGCAAGATTTTGCTGAACACTCTGCAGTGTTGCTGTGGCACAAACAGGGTCGTTAAGGTTGGATAAGTACAGACACAAGAGCCAGAATAGCTAATTAATAGATTCCATGTGCTCTTGAAGACTCATGGGAGGCCAGACACAGCAAACGCAGGTAGGCTGGCGATACAAAAACAGGTCTCGATTTTCATTTTGTTAGCAGAGCAAAATATGAATCTAACACTTAAAAGATAATGTGTATCAAGTTTGAATCCTAATGTATTCTCAGCATGCAGCCGAGATCATCTTCCATACATATGTTGCCGTGGTATCAATGAGTCTTCTGAAAGGGCCTTTTCTTTTATGAAACGTTTGTTTTTGATTACCAACAGAGACGCTCAGCGAGGGCTGCCCAGTCAGGGGTATTGGAGATAAACGTCTTTTAGTGATTGGCCGTCCCACACATCCCTCATCAAATATTCATGATGGAGACTTGGGAGAATTCAGAGGATGCAGGGATATAGGATATTCTCCCATCAGTCTAGCGCTGGGATAGGTAGTCAATTGATCAACACAGAGCTGCCTCCAGGAGACCTCTGTTGTTCAAGTCTGCCGGCAGGAAACATGGGCTTCTCCGCGAAGGTACTGCGCGCTTCTTCTCGATTTCTGCTTGTTTCTCATCCTCCTGCTTTCCATGCGTGATCTGCGGTATTGTGGATGCTGATTTTGAAGTTTAAACCTTTAAAGGTTGCAGATTTCTTGATTCAAATGACAAACACTGTTGCAACTCACTCTAAGGTGTAGATCCAGTAACTGAGCCTGGTTAATTTTGCATTCAGATGAATGTTTTGCTTCCACAATCCATGCATCCATCCATCTGAAATTTCCTTTGGGATTATTAAAGTACCAATCTATTTATCAGTCAATCTTGATGCAGGTAACTCACCTTGACGACAACAATTTTATCAACTGAAGAGCTACTAAAGACTTTATTATAATGTTGAATTTACAAACCAGAACTGTTTTTATTCCAATGTGACTTTAGATGCTTCCGTTTGAATTTACTGGAGGAAATGCTTGTGTATGCCGATTAAAACTGAACAAGTTCCCATCTAGTTTGACGCTGTGTTTTCAGTGAAAACAAAGATTTGCTGTGTTATTTATTTCTTACACGCTAATCCTGTAGTTGCTCAACAGAAAGTGAACAATGAGGAAGGTGCTGGGACACAGCAGCCTTATTTAAACATGACTAGTACTGCCTGGGGATTTTCGTGTACGTTAAAGTCACCATAAGCACTTTCTGGGCTCTAGACAAGCTGCACAACATACATAATATTGCCCTATAAAGTTGCTGTGGCTAATATGTTAGCAAACAGTTACAGATCTCAAGTGACATTCTCTTTATTTTTAACTTTCTTTCTGGCCTCTACAATCTCCTGAGAAATTTCTTTGCTAATTATAAGTGTTTGTCTTTGGTGCTGCAGCATGCAGTGAGTATAGAAGGTGTAGAACCATTCAACAGAAATGAAACACCCTACGCACTGGATGAGACCAATATTAGATAACTTCTGTTGTATGATACTCTATATGGATACCTCTTAATCATCAGATCCAGATGTTTGATTCCCTGCCACTGCCACAGGTGTGTAAAATCAAATGCCTAGCCATGCAGTCTGCCTTTACTGCCTTACCCAATCTGAGTGTGGTACTGAAATATGATACCACCATTGCAACAAATCAGTTGGTGACATTTCCTGCTTTCTAGATATTTCACAATCAACTGTGAGCAGTATTATTGCAAAGTGAACATGTTTAGGAACCACAGCAACTCAGTCACAAAGTAGCAGACCACGTGAAGTTATAGAGCGGGGTTGCCGAGTGCTGAAGCGCATGGTGCGTAAAAGTCGCCAACTCAGTGCTGACTCGATAACTGCAGAGTTCCAAATCTCCACTGGCATTAACAAAAGCACAAAAACTGTGTATCAGAAGCTTCATAGCATGGGTTTCCCGGTGCATGCAAGCCTTATATCGCAAAGCACAGTGTCAAGTGCCAGGTGGAGTGATATAAAGCATGCTGTCACTTGACTTTGGAGCAGTGAAAACGTGAATCACGCTTCTCTATCTGGCCGTCTGATGGATGCATCTGGGTTTGGTGAATGCCAAGAGTAATCTGTCTAACTGCATTGTATTATCTGTCAAGTTTGGTGGATGAGGGATAGTGCTATGGGTTTGTTTTCCTGGGGCTGGCCTGGTGGGGTCCTTAGTTACAGAGAAAGGGAATCTTAATGCTTCAGCTTACCAAGCCTTTTGTGTACAATTCTATCCTTCCAGCTTTGTGTGAACATTTTGCATCATGACTGTTCCCCAGTGCACAAAGCAAGCTCCATAAAAGCATGGTTGGATGAGAGCCCTGACCTCAACCCCAACAAACACCTTGAGATGAACTCCTCTATACAACAGAGAACACTGCTTTTCCTTCTGTAGGTTCCATCTAGTTTCCAGTTCAGTTAACTCCCCTTGCTCCAATGAGCTCATTTGCACATTTTCTCTTCATTGTCATTTTAAAAAAAAAAAAATGTACCTTTCAGCTGCTCCCTTGTATTCTCCACCAAGGGGTCACCACAGCAGATTAATCCATATTGGTAATTTCACAGAGATTTTACACCAGATGCCCTTCCTAACACAACCCTCCATGGTGAGAGGGGCTTGTGTCCCCACCTGGAATCGAACCAGGGATGTTTTGCTTCAAATGCAAATGCACAAACCACTACACTACCAGGGATACTTCATTGCTGCTTAGCTAATTGTAATTTTTTGTCTATTTGTCTATATATACAACGTATACTTTTTAATTCTTAGTATCTTAAATTGCTGATGTATATCCCATATTTGCATATATTTTCTTACATAGTCATTTTTTTATATTACAGGAGGTTTTTGGATATATGTAGATATTCTATATAATGTTTTTACTGTGTTCTGTGTACACACGCTGTTGTTGTTCTTTTGTGTACTTCCTGCTGTAATATAGGAATTTCCCAGTTCTATAGTTTCTATCTAAAAGGGCATTGTGAGTCAGGCACCTCTCATCCAACGTCAGTGGATGGATGAAAGGGTAAAAATTCCCACAGACTCGCGCCAAAATCTTGTAGAAAGCCTTCCTGGAAGAGGGGAAGCTGTTGCAGCTGCAAAGGAGGCATTAATTCCAAATTAAAGCCCATGGTTTTAGAATGGGATGTCATAAAAAGCTTGTGTAAGTGGCCTAATACTTTTGTTCATCTAGTTTTTATACTGTAAGTGACTGAATTTTTTCCTTTACACATGACAGACATGGCTGAGTCATCTGTGGTTATTTCAGCTCACAGTGGGACTCCAGGTGATGCTACTCCTATGTGTAAACAGGGCTTATAGGTTATGGGTACATTTTATGAGTCACAGCTGCAAGCCCTGTACTTAAATTGACATAATTTCAGTGGTATACATATATATCACAGAAAAAATTCCATGAGCCCCCAATGTCAAGAGATAATTCAGCTTCAATGGCCCATCTCCAAACACCTGATGACATACATTCAAGTTTAACTGCTCCAATTTGCACCTTAGGGAGGCAGAAGTAGATGTTGACTTTATACGACTTGCACAATTTCATTTGAGTTCTCAGATCCATTTTCCTAATGATAATAACAGTTCTTGACTTAAACTGAAGGACAAGGAATGCGCCTTTAAATTTACCTGAGTGATTAAATGCAAAACCCAGCCGTGTGAGCTCACATTCAGCTCCCTGGCCACCCAGTATCTGCTTGACCAAAAACCTCATTCCCTAAGAGCACTTCAATGTATGCGCTGTCATACTGGGTGAAAGTGGGCCATCTTATTGTGTCCCCGGTCCTTATTTCAACACAGAGCCTTTTGAAAAGTCTGCCAGTGCCTCATCCTCCCCTGCACTAAATGTGTAGGGGGAAGATAGTGCATTCTCATGTTATCTGCCACCGGCCCCTTGCCCCTTCAGCCATTTTCTCATTTCACAGATTTGACCAGGAGGTGACCTTGGCTTTTTAAGTGCTTTTAAGGCGCAGCCAAGCCTCCTTTTTCCCGTCTCCCGAATGGAGACACAAAGAGGGAATGGATCGGAAAGGGAATTTCTCCCTTGGCTTTTTTTAAACGGACATTTTTTCCCTCTTTTATTTTCCATTCTCGTCCTCGCCTGTGGCCACTGTCCAGTTTTTGCTTTGTTTTGTTTTTTTTAATAGAATAGACACGATGACAGGATGCTGTCTGCTAATTCACATGGGTCTGTGTTTTTAATGAAGAAAATGGCCTCGGGGGAGCAGCAGCATATGCTTATGACACA
>VUQH01041649.1:14616-26080 GCA_015106775.1 Etroplus canarensis | reverse complement strand
CCCCAGCAGGGGGGGAGAGGAAGGACCCGGCCAGAGCCCCCCCACGGCCAAAGGACGGGAGCCCCAGAGGAACCGAGGTGCCAAGCAGCCGACCCCGCCAGAGACCCCCTCCCGAGCAGGCCCGAGACGAGGCCCAAGAGCACCAGCGACCGAAAACTGCCTGCCACCCAGCGGGGATCCCCCCCCGACCGCCCACGCCCTGGCAGGGCCCAGCCGCCCGGCCACGGGCTCCAGAGACCCCAAGAATCCACGTCCCCGGGGAGACAGCAGCAAATATCGAGGAGGGGCACCCCCTATTGACCATGGTCTTAGAGACTGGGGTCAGCAAGCCCCAGATCCAGTCACACTCACATGCATAAACAAACATACACAACCACCCACACACATACACAGACCAGAAGGAAAAAAAAAACAAAAAAAACGTGTTTGTAACATACAGCTACCGTATAATGGTGTACATGCTTCGTTTGAGGGAAGTGGTCTAAATGGTCTTCGAGTTGTGAAGGCTGGCAATATGCTAGCATTCGTTGGTATTACATTCTATATATTTTAGCAATATGTTATGTATACATCCATATAACATCCTTGTTCTGCTTATGCCAGCGTTTTAGAGGAATTTGGATGCATCGGCATACGCTTGTTAAATCATCATGGTGTGACAGGGCCCTAAACACTATTACCACAGTCAAAGGAAAATATTGAACCTGTGGTTCTAATGTAAGACAGTACTGCACCACAAGGTAGTCACATGGCATTAGAGTCTCCAGACTGAACCTTCTTCCAGTAACAAGTTGAAGCAGGTCATAAATAACAGTGTCCTGCTGGGGCTCACTGTCTGTAAGGCTCTGGCATCATCTGGATGTAGTAAAGTGTAGTAAAACAAAGTAGCAGTAAACATTCCTCTATAGTGGTCCTCTGCTCTCTCAGCCAGCTAATAATGTACTGCCAGCTTCCTTTAATTTAAAAAGAGATAACTTTTTACCTTTGTTATAACTTTTTCTTCTTTCGGCTGCTCCCGTTGGAGGTAGTCACAGTGGATCATCAGCCTTCATCTCATCCTATCCCTTACATCCTCTTCACACTAACCCTCTGCATGTCCTCCTTCACTACATCCATCAATCTTCTCTGTGGTCTTTCTCTTCTCCTCCTGCCTGGCAGCTCCATCTTCAACATCCTTTGTCCAATATATCCACTATCCCTCTTCTGAACATGAATGGGGTCTATTAAAACTGAAGTTGGTGGTATGTTTTCCAGCATGTTCTCCAGTATATTGTAATTTAAGTGGTATGAGAGTGGCCTCTGTGCATTACATCTGGAAAATCTGGCCTGTGTGGGAGACTTTGCCCAATCACAGGACTTTTCAGACAAAATAAGGTGAGTGGTGTAAAGAGTGACAACGTACATGTGAGAAGAAAGATGCATTACTGCAGTGGTTTGAGGAGAGAAATTTTATAAGGTGAACCGCCGTTTGAACTCCACATGAATCTCATCTTTGAGTGCATTAGAAACATGTTCATATGTCTGTGTGTCTAGAGGGATGGGTTTAGAACGGAGTAGGAGGACCTTTGAGAGAAGTGCTTTCTTTTTTTTTAATTTTGGTGATTTCATTTTTATTTGACTCTTATTTCTTAGGTTTTTGCCTACTGCAGCTTTAAAATATATCCCCACTCCAGCCAAATTAGGTCGCAAGTACAGTGACATGATACAATCAACAATTATAATTTCTTTCTACTTATATGTACATTTCTGTTCTATAAAAGCAAAGTGGCACAGTAGGTTTGTAAATAGCAGCACAAGGAATGGAGCTAAATCTGGAGCTTTGCTATCGTGTTGGAGGCTCACAAAATACCAAATTAACAGATGCAGAAAATAGTGACCTTTGTGTAGCCAAGATATTATGCTGGGTCACTACGAAGGCCTACTGGGGTGCTTAAATGAGAGAGAGTCATTGTGAATAAACTTCACCTGTGCTTGTTGTGCTATAACAAGTAAAAATGTCTGCTTTGAGAAAGGTCTGTAGTTGATTTCTGAACACTGGAGAGGTTGCAGGTCACCTTAGGGAAGGAGAAAATCTGGGAAATCAGACATATAAAAGTAACAAACATGAGATTGTTACACATTTTTAATTACTTAAATTCAGTTTATTGAATTACATCCACCAAGGAGGTTGTGTGTTTTTTTGTTTATTTGTTTGCAGAACTACACAAAAGAGGTACAGACTGAGTTGCACCAAAATTTTACCAGAGGTGGGGTTTGGTTCAAGGTAAAAGCAATTAACTTTTGAAGTCAATATGGATCTGGATCCAGGAATTGTTTGAAAGATTCTTTAACACCATGTCCCAGTTCTGGGACTGCATTGGTGCAGTCTGATTATGTCACAGCATGGCAATGAAGGCTGTCCCATTTCCAAAGCTCCTTCAAATGCAGCCCACAAATGCGTCCTCCTTTCTGATGAAGGATTCAAAGGATTCTTTGTGCCCCAAGATTTAGAGTGCACCTTTCTATACTTGTGAAAGGTGCATTGTAATTCAAAAACAAATCATCTTTGTTTCTTAGTAGCTTTGCTAAAAATCAATAGCAATGTACTGCCAAGATAGCTGATGCGCTGACTAACTTTTGTACAAGTTGTCAGATTTGCTAAATGTAATGTTCTGTGAGGGAAACCAATACGTGACCAGGTTGGGAGTTTGTAGTTCATTATTCCTTACCAGGCCATTAAACTTTGGATTTGAGCCATCTTTAAGTATAAATCTGAAAGAATTAGGAAAGAGTTTCCTATCTTCATACAAAATGTCTACTTAAAAATATATACTATATAGCATACTCCGACATATTAGATCTTCTCATCTGCTCCCTGACATACTTTAATCACCATTTTCTGCCATGTAATCTCTATGCAATTTCTGATATATGACCATATTCACTCCTCCTTTGGCTATTATCACTGTACTGCTCCCCCCTTAATAAGTGGACTTTTACCTACTGCCAGGCTGTAGTACAAATATTGAACATACAGCTTGTTACATTTTCTTAACTGTATTGTGATCTCTTATATTTATGTTTATTTATTTTTTACTGACCAGCTGCCTGTAATGTGAATAATTTTCCCCCTGAGATTAATAAAGTATTCTGATTCTGATTTCTAATGACCTAATGAAAAGCAAAACTGTTTCTTGAAGTAGATTGCGTGCATATGTAATGTTTCACAGTGTGGTGAGTTTACTGTGTGTGCCACCTTCCCGAGTGGGAAAGTGAAAATCTACACAAATGTCGGCAACCCTCCTGAGATCCAAGGGCAAAGGTGTGTTACCCCGTATCACCCTGAGGGAGATAACTGATGGCTGAAGGATGAGAGACAGAGCAGGAGATGGGAAGGAGGATGAGGGAGATTAAAGGTGAATGTGACTGTGCAGGAAATAGCCTGAAAAAAGGGGCAATGAAACAAGAATAGGGGAATGTAAAAAAGTTAAAAGATGAAAAAAACAAGGGAGTTACAGTAAAAAAGGGTGTAAGAGAATTTACTATGGTTCAGCTGTCTCCTCTATGTGCATTTCTGCCTCTTCAATATTCCCTAGTGTGAGCTGTGATGTAAAAGAAGGTGATGAAAATCCGTTGGCCTTTCCATCACAGTAAACATTTATTCTGACAACATGAGAATAGAATAACAAATGCTTTTTTTCATGGCAGTTTCATGCCTGATCACACCTTTCTTTCAAACAGTAGCTTCCATAGAAGTATATGCAGCTGTCACGTTTTATGTTTACAGGGTTGTGCTGTCAGGAAATCGATTTTACAGCAGCATATCCCAGTGTCTAATGATTTACACTAATTTAACATGTGTAAAATAAGTTCTCATCTGCCTTGAAATTTATGCTGCTGACTTACGAATGACTTCTTTATTAATTCTGGGCAGTTCAATCAGTATAGTGACTGCATCCACAGAGCACTCTGGAAGTGGTTTACTAAAATGTGTTATGCATGATCCATGGGCAGTCCAGATGCTAACTAATGAATCGTGGATGTGCAGCAGAGGAGTAGGATAATGAAAAGGACAGGATGAAAAACTGGGAAGATGAGAAAAGTTGAGGGAAGGATTAAGGGGACCAGAGAAATCCAATCTAATCATTTTTTATACATTACCAGTGGGTCAAATGAAAATGTGAAATGTAAAAGGTTTTGCTTGTAGACTCAAACTTACAAATAATTATCATAACTCTGGAGTTCCCTTTAGCTCTGCAATGATTTAAGTGTTTTTCCCTCTCTAGTTATAGTTTTAGTGTACACCAAATTCAAGAAGGTTGGGACAATGCGTGAAATATCAATAAAAACACAACAAAATGATTTCGAAATCTTATAAACCAATATTTTATTCACAAGAAAAGCTAGAAAGCATATCAATTGTTGAAAGTGAGATATTTTACTGTTTGCTAAAAAAAACTAGCACATCTTGAATTTGGTAGCAGCATGTCTGAAAAAAGTTAGGACAGGGCCCTGTGAACATGATTCAGCAATTAAGCTGATGACAGTTATTAAAAGATCTGGATTGCAGGAAGGACAGTCCAACACCTGAATACTTCTACTACAAAATATGATAGTCACTAATGCAGTTCATACTATCAGAGATACAGGCTTTTGTAATGAGCCCTGATAAGAAGCCAGATGGTCCCTCCCCTCTTTAGTCCAGAGGCCGCAGCATCCATGATTTCCAGAAAAAAATTGCAATTCTGACCACAGAACAGTTTTCCACTATACTTCAGTTCATTTTAAATGAGGTTTGGCTGAAAGAAGATGGTGAGGTTTCTAGATCATTTGCCTCATGTAGTTTCTTCTTTGCATGATAGAGATTTAACCTGCATTTGTAGATGGCACGATGAACTGCGTTCACAGAAAATGATTCCTGGAAGCATTCCTGAGCCCATGCAGTGATTTCCATGACAGAATGATGTCTGTTTGCAATGCAGTGCTGCCTGAAGGCTTGAAGATCACAGCATCCAATATTGGTTTTCCATTGTATCCCTTGTGCACAGAGATATCTCCAGATTTTTGGAATCTTTAGATGATTTTGTGTACTGCAATTTTAAGTTGAGGAGAATTATATTGAAATTGCTCCACAATTCGTTGATGCCGTTTTCGGCAGACTGCTGATTGCCTCTGCCCATCTTTACTTCTGAGAGATTCTGCCTCTCTAAGGTGCTCTTTTTATACCAAATCATATTACTGGTCTGTTGCCAGTTATCTTAATTAGTTGCAACATGTTCCTCAAGATGTTTCTTTGCAGTACCATTTACTTTTCCAGCCTTTTGTTGCTCTTGTCCCAATTTTTTTGAGATGTGTTGCTGCCATCAAATTCACAGTGAGCTAGTATTTTTCATGAAATAGTAAATTGCCTCACTTTCAACATTTGATATGTTTTGTATGTTCTTTTGGGAATAAAAATTTATTACATTTGCAAATCACTGTATTGTGTTTTTTTACACAGCATCCCAATCTTTTTGGAATTGGGGTTGTATTTGCACACCACAGCTTTCTTTGTTTCTGTCTCATTTGTTGTTCTCTCTAATCTCACTTCCAATTGCAGCAGGCAGCTTGTTTTAGCAAAAGCGTTAAAAAAATCCACAACCTGCCCAAGATAGCTCATCATTTAGCAGCTAAAGAGTCCTCTCAGGAGAGGGTGGAGACCAAAAACTGAGCCATAAGATGTGAATATAGACTTACATTCATCAGTGATGAACATAAAAAATGCAAAAAATGTACCTCTTACTTTACTGTGATTTGAGAAGGGCTGTCTAAAATATATTATTGGAAAGAAGCCATATTTATTTTTCCAGTGTATTAGATATTATCCATAAGACATGGAAAAGAATGACAATGAAAACTGATAATGCTTCTATTTGTATCATATGAGTGCCGGAACAGAGATGACCAAACCTGGGAAGAGAGGATAACATGGATGAAACCATACAAAATGGGAAAGGCAAAGGACAACTAAGAGAAAAGAGGAAAAACAATTTTAAAAAAAACAATGAAAGAAAATGGTAAAAGACATTTTTTTGTGAAAGCTGCATGGCTAGATAAAAGACACACGGACAAAAGTCAATTTTTATGGCATTTCTACAGTACATGGTGAAAACATAGTAGAATAAAACCAAGGGGCAATGAGCATGTATTTACAGGGGAAAAAGTGTCTGTCTGACCATCTATCTATCTATCTATCTATCTATCTATCTATCTATCTATCTATCTATCTATCTATCTATCTATCTATCTATCTATCTATCTATCTATCTCAAGCAAATTTAATTGTTTTCCAAAGAAAAAACACATTTTCATGCAATTCACAAACAGTTTTATCCATTCTAAAATGAATTTTATCAATTTAACAAACAATTAAAATAAATCAGATGATTTTTAAAGAATGATCTACATTTTTTCATAGAGGCCTATTATCAGCAAAAGTTAATTATTTTAAAAGACTTATTGATCATTAGAAACCCCGCTTGCAATCCTATTACACAGCTGAAAACCAATAAGGGAGCAACAAAAGGAGCATGGCATTCTTTAGGTTAGTTTAGTATCTGAAGCATCAACAGTTGTTTGTTTATAGGCTCAAAATGGCCAGAAAAAAGAACTTTCTTTAGAGACCCGTCAGACTATTGTTGTGCTTAGAAAGGAAGGCTATTCAGTGTGAGAAAACTTAAAAACCCTTCAGACATTAGCACAAACTGGCTCTAACTAGGACAGAAAAAGGAGTGGGAGGCTCTGATGCACAACTGTAGTTTAAGACAAAGATGCCTCACAGGTCGTCAACTGGCAGCTGCACTAAATAGTACCCATAGCACACCAGTGTCAGCATCAGCAGTGAAGAGGCAACATCAGGACTTCATGGCAGAATTGCCAAGAAAAAGTTTTATCTCAGACTGGCCAATAAAAAGAAAAGACTGAGATGAGCAAAAGAGCACAGACATTGGACACTGGAAGACTGGAAGAAGGTGATGTGGACAGATGAGTCCAAGTTTGAGGTCTTCAGAGGACATTTGTGAGATGCAGAACAAATGAAAAGATGCAGGACGAGTGCTTAAAATATCATCAGTCAAGCATGGTGGAGGCAGAGTGATGGTCTGGGGGTGGTTTGGAGGCGGCAAGATAGGAGATTTCTACAGGGTGGAAGGGACCTTGAGGAAGAAAAGCTACCCCAAGATTTTGGAATACCATGCCAAACCTTATGGACAACACATGATTGGGTTCAATTTCCTCCTACAACAGGTTAATGGCTCATAACACACCTCCAAAATGTGTCAGCAATATTCAAAGAATAAGCAGTCAGCCAAAATTCTGACTGTAATGGAGTGGCCAGTACAGTCTCCGGATCTGAACCCTATTGAGCTGTTGTGGGAGCAGCTTGACTGTATGGTACTGAGGAAGACTCCTTTAAGCCAATCCATCTTGTGGGAGATGCTCCAGCATGTCCCGTTCATGTGTGTTTTCATAGAAAACAAGAGAATTTCTAAGTGATCCCAAACTTTTGAGCGATAGTGTGTAAGGAGAGAGAAGAGAGAGAGAAGAGAGAGAGAGAGGGAGAGAGAGGGAGAGAGAGATCGAATAAATGGAGAAATCTAGAAAGGGTCAGAAGGAGTTGCTTGTTAGAGGAAATCAGGAGTGGCAGAGAACTATGTGGTGAGAAGAGGGTGGAGCAGGACATGTATGAGAACAGTGAGACAGTGGTGAGGTGTTTAGTAGGAGTGACAGATGGGTTCAAGGTGTGGGAGGGATTACATCAAGGATCGGCTATAAGCCCTTTCTTGTTTGCAGTGGTAAAGGACAGGTTGACAGATAAGGTCAGGCAGGACTCTCTGTCAACTATGATGTTTGCAGATGACATTATGATCTGTAGTGAGAGTAGGGAGGAGGTGAAAGAGAGCCCTGAGAAATGGAGGTATACAATGGAGAGAAGAGGACTGAAAGTCAGCAGAAGCATCAGAGGGAGGCAGGTGGAATGGTGAAGATTCAAGGAGTAGAAATAGTGAAGGTGCGTGAATTTAAATACCTGGGCTCAACCATCCAAGGCAATGGATAGTTCACAAGAGAGATACAGGTAGGGTGAACTGGGTGGAGGCAGTTGTTAAGTGCTTTGTGACAGAAGGATAGCAGCAAGAGTGAACGTGGAGATTTACAAGATGGCAGTGAGACCTGCTATGTTGTATAGTTTGGAGACGGTGTCCCTGGCAAAAAAGACAGGAGGTGGAGCTGGAGGTGGCAGAATTGAAGATGAGATTTTTAGTAGGAGTTATCAGGATGGACATGTGAGCTGGAGGCAGATGATCTGCTGTGGCGACCCCTAAAAGGAGCAACCAAAAGAGGGAGGAGAGTAAACTAAAATATGACCAAAGTGAAAAGTTGTGTTCTCCATTAACCAAACTATTACTAGAATTTCGACAGCAGCATTGCAACCATAAGGAATAAGCCCTGCTTCTGCGGCTCATCACAAGCTGTGCAGTTAAATTACCCAGATATGGGTTACGCATGCATAAATGTTGTATAAAGGCATTATCATAGTTTACAGTGAACAAGGTTGTGATGAAACCAGCTAAACAAATCTTCAGTAACAAAGATGGGAAAAAGAAGGGAAATGCAAACAAGCTGCTTATTATGCACCATTTACCATCTTTGTTTTGTTTTTATTTCTTCAATATATATACAGTATCTATAAAGAAGAGGAACCGAATGTAGGAATAGAAACAGAAAACGGCAGAGAGATTGTGTGAATGACTGTTAGGTCAAATGCTCTAATTTTATGTAAAAACAGAATACGTAGTGTACTTTTGCACATACTGTACATACACATGTGCTCATACATACTTTTAAATACATGGACTACAAAAGAACACTTAGTCACCAAGTACAAAGCCTACACACACACACACACACACACTCACAAACACGGGCGATGCCCCCTGCGTCTCCTCTCTGCTGGTAAACAACTCCTCGACCTTTTTCCAGTCTCAAATCCTCTGTGATTTACCTGCCCACACGGACGGTTTGCATGGCGGCATCGAGAGGGCAGACACACACAATTGCACACTTACTGTCTTTCTTTTCTCTCGCTCACCACTGATCTCAGACACATGGCAAAGAGAAAGAAAGAGAGGGTGAGTGAGTCGGAGAGAGTAGACTTCTCCTCCCACACACCTAGCTTTCTATAACAGGCTCCTCTTCTCTTCTCTGCTGTATCATTGCAAGCCTTTATGGACCTCTTGTTCCCAGTGTGAATCATTAACTGGCTCTACAAGCCCAGACAGGCAAGTGAGAGGAGAAGAGAGCGTTTCTCAAACACTCAGCTTAAAAGAAAATAACTTGTCTTTTTGTTTTTTGCAGCACATTTCTCTCTCACTTTCCAACATTTCATGCAAATACAGGGAAGTTCCAGAATCAGAATCAGAAATCTGCTGGATTATTTTGGTTGGGTGGGGCTGAGGGGTGGGAGTGTCATCCTGCTTGATCACTATCTGCTTATGAAATACATTTACATGGCCTTTTCTTGTACTACTTCCTCTGCTTTGTCACTTATGAAGGTTGAGCCAAAGAAAAAAAAGCTACAACAGGTGAGTGTGTGTGTTCTCATGTATATGATTGTGTGTATGTAGAGCACTGGGGATTATCCTTTTACAGCTATACTGCTTTAAAGCATCAGACTCTGATTTCATTAAGCTTCTCTAGCCAGAGAGTCTCAGCATTTTGAGGAAAAGGCTGAATGGGTTTGTGATCTTCTTTACTGCTCTCTGTCATGCTGTTTTGGCTCAGACTTTACTGTGCATGACAGTGGAAACCCAACTTACTAATGGCCCAGGTTGAGTCAAAAGAATAATAGTGGGGGTACCCACCAAGTGATTAACAGACATGCTGACTGGGTTATTATGCTCATCATACATGCACATATTACATATTACAACCCCGATTCCAAAAGGTTGGGACGCTGTGTAAAATACATATAAAAACAATGAAATGCAATGATTGCAAATCTCATAAACCAATAGAAAACGTCAAATCTTGGAAGTGAGACATTTTACTATTTCGGGAAAAATTTGATGGCAGCAATACATCTCAATGTTTACCACTGTGTTGCTTCCCCTCTTCTTTAAACAACAGTCCATAAATGTCTTGGGACTGAGGAGACCAGCCGCTAGACCCCTGGGAGAGGAATGTTGTCCCATCCTTGTCTTGCCCATTCCAGTTGCTCAACAGTCCTGGGTCTTCTTCATACTAGTTGCTCCCTGTTAAATCCAGAATTGAATTCAAAATCCTTCTACTCACAAAGTCTTGAACAATCAGGCCCCATCCTATCTTAAAGACCTCATTATACCATATTTCCCCAATAGAGCACTTCGCTCTCAGACTGCGGGCCTACTTGTGGTTCCTAAAGTTTTTAAAAGTAGAATGGGAGGCAGAGCCTTCAGCTATCAGGCCCCTTTCCTGTGGAACCAGCTCCCAGTTTGTATTTGGATGTATTTATAATGGGAAAATATGGTACAATGAGGTCTTTAAGATAGGATGGGGCCTGATTGTTCAAGACTTTGTAAGTGAGTAGAAGGATTTTAAATTCAATTCTTGATTTAACAGGGAGCCAATGAAGAGAAGCTAGTATAGGGGAAATATGGTCTCTCTTTCTAGTCCCTGTCAGTACTCTTGCTGCAGCATTTTGGATCAACTGGAGGCTTTTTAGAGAGCTTTTAGAAGAGCCAGATAACAATGAATTATAATAATCAAGCCTAGAAGTGATAAATGCATGAACTAGTTTTTCAGCATCAATCTGAGACAGGATGTTTCTTATTTTGGTAATATTGTGAAGATGATAAAAGGCAGTCCTACATATTTGGGTAATGTGAGCATTAAAGGACATATCCTCATCAAAAATAACTCCAAGATTCCTCACAGTGTCACTGGAGGCCAAAGTAATGCCGTCCAGGGTAAGTATCTGGTTAGAAAGACTGTTTCTGAGGTTTTTAGGGCCAAATACAATAACCTCAGTTTTGTCTGAATTTAAACGTAAAAGATTACAGGCCATCCAGGTCTTCATGGCTTCAAGATATGCCTGTAGTTTAACTCATTGATTTGGGTCATCAGGCTTCATGGATAAATATATCTGGGTATCATCTGCATAGCAGTGAAAAAGTACGCCGTGTTTTCTAATAACTCTGCCTAAGGGAAGCATGTATAACGTAAAGAGTATTGGTCCCAGCACAGAACCCTGTGGGACTCCATGACTAACTTTTGTGTGTGAGGAAGACTCCACATTTACATACACAAATTGGAATCTGTCAGATAAATAAGATTCAAACCAGAGTAGCGCATTCCCTTTAATACCAACGGAGTATTCTAGCCTCTGTAGTAAGATGTTGTGGTCGACTGTATCGAAAGCTGCACTGAGGTCTAGGAGAACAAGCACAGAGACGAGTCCACTGTCAGAAGC
>VUQH01041649.1:0-14596 GCA_015106775.1 Etroplus canarensis | reverse complement strand
TCTTATTTTGGTAATATTGTGAAGATGATAAAAGGCAGTCCTACATATTTGGGTAATGTGAGCATTAAAGGACATATCCTGATCAAAAATAACTCCAAGATTCAGGGAGGAGCAGCCATCTGCTCCTCCCTGACCCTGGTTCTGCCAGAGGTCTCTTCCTATTAAAAGGGAGTTTTTTGTTCCCACAGTCACCAAAGTCTTGCTCATAGAGGATCATCTGATTGTTGATTTTTCTCTAATGTTGTAAGTCTTTACCTTTCAGTATCAAGTGCCTTGAGGTGACTTTTATTGTGAATTGGCACTATATGAATAAAACTGAATTGAAAAATTGAACTGAATTTAATTCAATATTCTGCATGCCATTAAATGTTGTCTTCTCTCTCCCATAGTCTGTCTCTCTTTGCTCTCCTTTCTCTCTTTCCTCTCCCCTCACCCCCAGCAGCAGATGGCTGCCCCTCCCTGAGCCTGGTTCAGCCAGAGGTCTCTACCTGTTAAAAGGGAGTTTTTCCTTCCCACAGTCGCCGAGTGCTTGCTCATAGGGGATCATCGGATTGTTGGGGTTTTCTCTTTAATACTGTAGTACCTTTACCTTACAGTGTGAAGCGCCTTCAGGTGAATTTTGTTATGAATTGGCGCTATATAAATAAAATTGAATTGAACTAAATTGAACTAGTTGCCAGTGTAGCACTTATGTCACTGTAAAACAGAGATAGAGAAGCTACCGGACCAGTTCTAGGTATGCAGAAGTGGTGGAGCTAAGCACAATGAAAAGACCAGAGCCAAAAAAAGCAAGAACTTTACTTAATATAAAAATAAAAACATGGACAACTTCTGTTTCTATTTCTCACTCAACCCTTCTTTTTCTTAGGAGTTCTTTCAGTTTAACCCTATTTTGCTTCAGGTTTCTTTAAGAGTTTAGTTCTATGTTTTTTAGAATATATTCTTCTTAGTCAGACTAGTCTGTTTTATACAGGGTTAAAAGAGTTAATTTGTCAGTGTGAGCTATTTTATTATGTTTATTAATTATGTTCAAATCAGTTTCATTCTTTTCTTGTATGAGCAGTTAAATGTTATCAGAATCAATTTTTGGTGTATTGACCCTTTAAAGTTGGAGCTCCTTTATCATCTGGTTCAAAACAATAAAATAACACACACAACAGCACATAATGTTGCATTCCAACAATATATCAGACTCATAGTCCAGTTCAATGTTAATCTGATTGGTTCAAATCAAATTTTGAATAAGGAAATCCAGAATTCGCCACAGTGAAAAATGGAGCACCAAAACAATGTCTTTAAGAGCAGTATCCTGTTAATCCAGTTGCTGCATTGTCTTTTCTGTGGGAATCTGTGGGTCAGGCTCGCCATCCAGTGTTTCCGGTGGGCGCATAGTCCACAGCCACCACACATACAAAGAGGGAATCCTGGCCTCATCCAAAGGCCCAGAAAACTCTACCAAGAGAAGAAAAAACCAGGCATGCGCAACAGGCCCTGCAGGGGGAAAAAAGAGAACAATTTACAGCATAACAATTACCATAAGGAAACTGTCATGGTCCTGGGTTTTTGTGTTCAGGTTTTGTATGTTTTCTGAGGTTTATTCATGGTTTTGAGTCCCTTAGTTCTTATGCTCAGCTTATTGTATTCTCTGTTTATGTGTAACCCTAAGTTATTGCCCCTGCTTTGGGTTTAGCTGTTAATTCTCTTTAAGTCTCCTCTGCCACAGTCTTAGCCCCTGCCTATGTTTAGTTTATTTCTCTGTTCATTCCTCTGTGCTCTAGTCCTCTGTCAAGTTCAGTCTAGTATGTTTCCTGCTGTGTTCCTGTTGTTTGTCAAGGTCAGCCCTGCCATGTTCCCTGTGATGTTTCATATTTCCTGCTTTATTTTGTGTTTTCTCTTCTCTCATGTAATATGTTCAACTTTACTTCCTGTCCTTGATTGTTGCCACCTGTGCCCCCTCCCTCCTGTTGCTTGTTCACTACAGTAGTTAGTCCTTGTGAATTTATACCCTTGCCTCCCTCTGCTCTGTGTCACAGCATTGATGTTGATTTCCCAGCTTGAGTGTGTGTGTGTGTGTGTGTGTGTGTGTGTGTGTGGGGGTGTGTGTGTGTGTGTGTGTGTGTGTGTTTGTGAACCCTGTGGTTTTTCATGCCTGGTGTAAAAGCTTTTGGATGTTTTTTTTAAGTTTAAGTACCTTTTAGCCAAATAAAGACCTCTTCAAGGCTAAGGTCCCACTGCAGGCAAAAGTGGCCCAAATCTGATTTTTTTTTTGCCCATATGTCATCCATATCTGATTTGTCTATGACAGTCTGAACATGACAAATGCAATTTTTTAGAACTGGATACAGGTCACTTCCATTTGTGATCCTAAACTGGATGCGTAGCCGATGTTCACCCATGTCGCATTTCATCCGACTTTTCTGTCATTGTAATGAGATAGATGCCATAATTCTTCACCGGAGAAGACGAGCTCAAGCAAGATCAGATGTCAACAATGCATAAAACAAGCATGGCAGACAGTGTTGGTGGAACTAGTCACTGGAAAGAAAATGAAATTTTACTCACATGCGCGCCACTTTAGGGCCGCAGACTGTTCACACTGCTGTCTGATGGCGGTCGCATTTAAATTCTAATGTGAACAACTATGCAAAAATATTGGCTCTCAACAAAAAATAGGAATTGCCTGTAGTGGGAATGTAGTGCAAGGTGCTCTTTTGTATACCCATTCATATTACTGGCCTGTTGCCAGTCAAGATAATTAGTGGAAACATGTTCCTCCAACTGTTTCTTTTTTAGTACCACTTACTTTTCCAGCCTTTTGTTGCTCTTGTCCCAACTTTTTTGAGATGTGTTGCTACCATCAAATTCACAATGAGCTAGTATTTTTCATGAAATAGTAAAATGTCTCACTTTCAACATTTTGATATGTTTCTTGTGTTCTTTTTGGTGAATAAAATATTGGTTTGTGAGATTTGCAAATCATTGTATTGTGTTTTTCATTTATGTTTTATACAGCATCCCAACCTTTTCGGAATTTGGGTTGTACATAGGGTAGTTTGAATAAATCCCTGAAAGGGAAAACATTTCATGGGGGCTCTTGAACCACATTATGCAAATAATGTGATTTGCAGAAATAACATACTGCTCCATACAATCAGTATGTTGGGCTGCATTGGGAACCATCTTCAAAACCATAAATGATCCATTTACTGTATGTCACAGTGAGCCACTTATTCAAAGAGCGGAAATCATTTCATTACCCGATTACCATGGATCCCCTGTTCCTTGCAAAATATCATTTCAAGCGTGCAGTACGTGACTGTTCTCCTGTCCAGTGATAGCCTCTAGTCATCTAGTCTTCCTGGATATAGACAAAACTTCAAAACAAGAATGGATAATTTGGCTTGTTGTGCTTTTAAATCATCATGCTGTTAGTACTTGATGTGGACATTTTGTAGTACTAGCACATATGATTTCTACCATCATGCTACAACCATCAGAAAATAAAGGACTGCTCTAAAGGCAAAAAAGTACATAAGAAATCATTCTATATTTAGGTTATTTAGAGAAAACAAAACGTTTAGGCTTAAATAGTACTTCTTACTTCTCTGAGCACCATAGAAAAATCATCACTACTGTACTGGATATATGAAACTAAAACTACTGTTTCTGAATTCTATTATACAGAAGGCAAGAGAAGCTGTGGTTGCAACCGATTTAAACTAATTATTATGCAGAAATGTTTGGTACCTATGATCATAGGTGATAAATTAAATCAAAGTTTTCCTCACTAGTAAATTATCTTGAGAAAGACAGGACAGCTATCATGCTTCCATTGATGAGTTCCTTAAAAATTGTAAAACTGAGGTGGAAATTGTAAAGTTATCATGAGCCATAGAGCCAGAATATTCACAGGAAGTAATCCAGGGTGAAATAAACCAGAATTGTCCTTGAAGCTTAGTTTAGGTTGTAAAGGAAACTGTACAAAGGCAACTGGATCAGAAAACAATGGGGTTGTTAGTATATGCCATACACTCACTAGCCACTTCATTAAATACATCTTGCCAGTACCAGGTTGAACTCCTTTAGCCCAACAAGTTGCTGAAAACATTAGTCAGAGATTTTTGTTTTTATGTAAATGAAATGGTTTACACATTTGGCTCACAATTGAAAGGTCCCTGGTTCGATTCCAGGTGGGGATGCAAGCCCTTCTCACCATGGATGGTTGCGTCAGGAAGGGGATCCGGCTGAAACCTCTGCGAAATTACTATTATTCCGCTGTGGCGACTCCTTGGGGAGAGTACAAGGGAGCAGCCAAAGGTACACGTTGAAATGATTGCATAGCACAGTTGCTGCAGATTTGTCAGCTGCACATCCATCATACAAATCTCCCATTATACCACATCCTAGAGATCCTCTATTGGCAAGAGCCCTGGTGGCTGTGGAGGCCTTTTGAGTGCAGTATACTCATTGCCATGTTTATTAAACCAGTTTGAGACATGGCACATTATCCTACTGGAAGCAGCCATCCTAAGATGGGTAGATTGTGGTCATAAAGGGATGGACATGGTCAACAACAATACTCTGGTAGGCAGTGGCATTTAAATCTTTATAAGTTGGTATTAAAGGGGCCAAAGTGTGCCAAAAAAATATCCATCTCACTGCCATCAGCCTGAACTGTTGATAAAAGGAAGGATGAATCCATGCTTTCATGTTGTTTATGCCAAATTCTGACCCAACCATCTGAATGAGACTCATCAGACCTGGCAACATTTTTCCATTCTGCTATTATCCAATTTTGGTGAGCCTGTGTGAATTGTAGCCTCAATTTCCTGTTTTTAGCAGACAATAGTGGCAACTGGTGTGCTCTTCTGCTGCTGTAGCCCATCTGCTTCAAGGTTCAACATATTGTGCAGAGATGTTCTTCTGCCTACCTTGGTTTTAAATGGACTGGTAATTTTACAGTGTTTTTCTACTCTAACTGAGCACTCAAAACGCTTATTACTACAATATATAATGACTATAATAATATATATAAGAAATAATTTTTATATAAGAATACAATGAATGACATACTGGAACTACTTAATAACTACATTTAGTGTGAAAATCATTATGTGTGTTTATATGTGGACAGACTTCTACAAGATGTGTGAGATACAAGTGTTTAAAACTTTTCAAAAATGCAATGGTATTTCTTAGGACACTCCTTGAGGATCCAGTTTTATCTGTTCATGGCAGACATTTTGATTTGTCAAAGGAGGAAAAGCTCAGATGCAAATAAAAAAGAATACTAAATCCATTAATTTTTCAGTTTTTAGGTTTGCACGCTATGTAGCAATAATCAGTATGATAGATTAATGTGAAATATACCAGTTACAATATTTTTCATTACAAGCTGTACTAAGCATCTATTTTAGTTATAGTCAAAACAAAAATAATCAGTATTTATCTGCTGTAAATTTGTGCACACAAATTGATATACTATAGATGTTAATACATATGTTGGAGACCAAACCGAACCTTCATTTTTTATTTGTTTCCCACATTTGTGGCTTAGTTAGTTGTGGCTTCTGTTGTTCCCATGGATGCTGGTTATTTCTGCTTCATTTTCGATGTTTATTAAAGACAGACAGCTTATCAAGATGAGTGACAAATGCTGGGGCAGAAACTTGACCATCTGAGTGGGAGGAGGTCAGGATTATATATATTTCCCTCTTTAAAGTGAAAAGTTGTGAATCACACGCTGAAAGGAACTCCACCGTCATTTGAACGTGGCATTCAGCCAAGTTGTTTAGTATTTGTATAATATCCTCAGAAATCACAGCGGAGAAAAATAAAAAGGAGGAAGTCCTCTGATTAAACTAGAGCAAAGCTACAAATTATTTTGCATTTGCATGTTGTGATTGGCTGGCTGATTGCAACTGCATTTTGAAGGGTTGCACACTGCAAAAACACAAAGCACAAGAAAGAAGATGTAAACCAGAATGTTACAAATGAGGCAATTACTGTACTCTACAGGCTTTACTTTGCATATTGAAAATATTGTTTATTTTGAACCTCATTTTTTTGTGAATAATGATGAAGGAATTATAAATGCAGGAAATTTGCTAAAAAAAAAAAAAAAACAGGAGTTATTAATACTCACTTTTTCTTTTCTTTCTTTTTTAAACTCAGTGTATTAACAGTATGTTCTCTCTTGAACCAGCTGTTTGCCTGCAGCACTGGCTTCCCTTGTTTGGAGTCTTGCATGACAGAACAGTCGGCCTTTTTCTGCCTTCCAGAGCGTCTCTGGCTGTCCATATGTTGATGCACTGCAGAACATCTCTGTGCCATTCAATAGTGAACAATAATCATAGGTTAACTGTAATTTAATATGCCCAGTTCATGATGTGTGCACAGTGTAATTTGAGTAAATGTAATCAAAAGTAGAGAGAGTGAAAGGTGGTTAAAAAAGAAAGGAAACCTGGAAAGACTGATGAAAGGAGTGTGACCTCACTACTGTAAACTTTCTGCTAGCCCTTATTTTGTCTGCCTAAGGAATTCAAATGGATTGTTTTTATCACTTTAACTCCATTTCTCACAAAGGTACACACATGCATATACACCCTTTTACTCAAACAGCTCTTTCAGTCTTTGAACAGTGTTTCCTGAACAGCTTCCAGTGCCAGAGGTTGAAAGAGCACACTTCAAACAGGTGAAATTACACATACTGTCCCCTCACTCAAAAGCCTCTGTCACGCACATAAACACACATACACATCAATGTGCTAGACTGTTCTGATTCCCAGGGTGTCGAATACTGATATTTTCTCAAACAAATGTGCATGAGTTTGTAGCAATAGTGATATACAAACTTAAAAAAATGACATTTTTCAAGAGACTCTATGCATTCCTGTCAAAGTACATCCTTACTGCTTCCTTAGGAATTAGAAGGGTAAGTAGCAGACTGGTTCAGACAAGCTCAGTTCTCAGGCAAATTGCAAAAAACCAAGCAATACATCTCAGACTCCACAAGCCCCAGTTATCAAATTTTACAGTGCATGAAAGCCCAATTTAAAAAAAGACTGAACAACTATGTCTCATTTGGAAGGATTGCAAGCCTTGGCTAAGGTTTGCAAAGTTGCATCTAAACAAACCACAAGACTTCTGGAACACCATCATTTGGACAGACCAGACCAAAGTGGAGAGGTTTGGCAGCAATATAACAATCAAACACAACTTATCATTACAAACATTTCACCCCTCTGTCAGGCATGGTTGCAGAGGGGTGATGATCTGGGCTTGTTCTGCAGCTACAGGAACTGAGAGCCTTGCAGTCAAATGTAAGGCCTCTAAAATTTGACTCTAAAATAAGTATATTGAGAGGAGAAGCTGAGGTTCTCAGGTCCTGTGGCTGCAAGCCCAGATCACATGAGGCCAGTCTCCCCGTAGCGTAGTGGTTAATGCACTCACCTTACAAGTGAAAAGTCCCTCGTTCGATTTCAGGTGGGGACATAATTCCCTCTTGCCATGGAGGGTTGCGTCAGGGAGACCATCTGTCCAGTGGCTTCAGTTAGTCAAAACTGAGTGAATCAATAAGCACGCCAGCAAATCTATAACCGAATAGATTAAAAACACTCACAGTGTTGCAACAGCTCAGTTGAAGTCCAGACCTCTACCCAATTGAAATGCTGCGGTGGGGCCTTAAGAGGGCTGTGCATGAACAAATGCCCACAAAATTCAATGAACTGAAGCAGCTCTGAAAGAATGGGCCAAAATTCCTTCACAATGATGTGAGAGACTGATAAGGTCATACAGAAACTGATTACTTCAAGCTAATGCTTCTCAAGATAGTTCTAAAACCTACTGAATCATGGGATATGCTTTGTTTTTCCCAATAGTGGATAGAATCCTATAAAAATGTTCTTTTTCACATGACTGTAGGTCTCACTACCACACATATGGATTCTTGCTACAGACCCCTTGGTGTCACATTTACTGGGAAGCTTTAAACTTAATTATTAAACCTGCAGTATTAATGCTTTGATGTGACACTTTACTTCAACTACTTTAACTACTATAAACCTGGTGGCAGAATGGTGTGGTGATAAGCACTTAAGAAGATACAAAGACTATTATCTCTTGGTGTCCATGGTCAGTGTATCAATGTACAGAAATCAAAGATCTGTGATACCCGCAGCATCTGTAAGAATGGCAACATTTGAAGCTCTGGAATGCAAAAAAGGTTTTGGATATATAATGTCCAGTTCTGTTAATTATAGATTTTCTTTTTAGGAAAATGAACACACTCAGTTGCAACACAACAAAAAAAAAATCCATCCATCCATTTTCTGCGATCCGTCCATTTTCTGCCACTTATTCAGTTCAGAGTCACGGGGAGAAGAGGTTAGACCTGTGATAGACTGGCAAGTAAAATACAGACTTCTAAATCTAAGTTTACAGTTCAGTAGCTGAGGAACATATTAGAGGAACTGCTTTCTTTGTCATGCAGAACTCTTTTGGCTACTCCCGTTAGAGGTCACCACATCAGATCCTCTGTATCCATCATACGCTATTCCTTGCATCCTCTTCTGTCACACCAACCCTCTTCATGTCCTCCTTCACTACATTCATAAACCTTGTCTGTGGTCTTCTGCTTTCCCTCTTGCCTGGCAGCTCCATCTTCAACATACTTTGTCCAATATATTTACTATCCCTCCTCTGCACATGTCCAAACCTTCTCAACCTTGCCTCTCCTACTCTGCCTCCAAACCACTCAACTTGAGCTATCCTGCTGATGTACTCATTTTAAATCTGGTCCATCCTGGTCTCTCCCAGGGAAAATCTCAGCATTTTGAACTCTACCACCTCCAGCTCCACCTCCTGTCTTTTTGTCAGTGCCAACATCTCCAAGCCATATATCATAGCAGGTCTCAATACCCTAAACCTTTCCTTTCACTTTTGCTGCTATCCTTCTTAAATTCAGCCACTTTCACTACTTCTGCAACTTGTGTCTTCAAGATTCTACCTGCCTCACCCTCATTCGCACATGTATTCTGTCTCCCTTCTAATGACTTCATTCCTCTTCTCTCCTTAGAAAATAGAAATGATATCAGATCTTGAAAGTGAGACATTTTACTATTCCATGAAAAATATAAGCTTAGCTTGAATTTGATGGCGGCAGGACATCTCAAAATAGTTGGGATAAAGCCATGTTTACCACTGTGTTGCATCCCCTTTTCTTACCAATAGTCTATAAATATCTGGGAATTGAGGAGACCAGCTGGGAAGGGACTGTTATCTCATTCTTGTCTGATATAGGTTTCCAGTTGCTCAACAGTCCTGGATCTTCTTTGTGGTATTTTGGATTTCATGATGCACCAAATGTTTTCAGTTGATGAGCACATTTGTCAAAGGTCTAGACAGCCTGTTTGCAGTCCAGATCTTTGACACTTCTACTACAAACTACCATAGGCACTAATGCAATTTCAAACCATCAGTCAAAGTAGCTTTTGGACTGTGCACTGATAACAAGCTGGATGGTCCCTCTTTTCTTTAGGATGCAGTGTCCATGAGTTCCATGAAGAATATCAAATTTCAATTCATCTGACCACAGAACAGTTTTTCGCTTTTCCTCCAGCCAATTTTAAATGAGCTTTGGCCCAGAGAAGATGGATGCATTTCTGGATCATGTTCACATTTTGGCTTCTTCTTACTTGACAGAGCTAAACCTGCATTTGTGGATGGCACAGCCAACTGTGTTCACAGACAATGATTTCTGAAAATGTTCCTGAGCCCATTGCAGAGATTTCCATGACAGAATCATGCCTGTTTGCACATCAGTGCCACCTGAGGGCACAAAGACCTCCAGCATCCAATACTAGTTTTTGGCCATGTCCTTTGCACACAGAGATTTCTCCAGATGTTTGCTTGGAATCTTTTGATAACATACACTGTAGATGATGAATATAAAGTCTTTACAGTTTTAAATTAGAGAACACTGTTCTGAATTTTCTTCACAATTTGTAGATACAGTTTCTGGCATATTGTTGAATGTCTGACCATCTTTACTTCTGAGAGACTCTGCCTCTCTAAGGTGCTTTTTTTTAATACCCAATCACATTATTGACCTGTTGCCAAGCTTAATTCATTGCAAAATGCTGTTCCAGCTGTTTCTTTTTACCATGTGCTTAGACCCCCACCCCCCCCATTACTTCTGTCTTCAATTCTCTAACTATCCCACTCTTTCTTTGCCAACAGCTTCCTTTGAATACTTTCATAAACCTACTCATTTCCCCCATAAAGTCTTCTTGTCTCCTTTCCTCTGTCCAGAGGATACACCAAATGCCTTCTTGGCCATTTCCCTTACCACCTCAGATGTACTTTCCCATTCATCTGGAAACTGGCCACTACCGCCCAGAACCTGTCTCAAGTCCTCACTGAATTTTGGGCAACATTAGTCCTTCTTCCACCATTTAATCCTTGGCTTTGTTTTCACTTGCTTCCTCTTCTTGCTTTTCAAAGTCATCTTACAGACCACCATCGGCTGCTTATGTACATTCTCACCTGACACAAACTTGCAGTCTCCTATTTCTTTCAAATTGCACTTTCTGAAAAAGATCAATTCCACCTGAGTGCACCTTCTTCCACGCTTATAGGTCACCCTATGAAATATGTGTTGACCACAGCCATTTCCATCCCTTTTGCACCCCTAACACCTTCTCATCCCCTCTTTTCCCTTCACCTACATGCCAAGTCTGCTCCAATCACCACTCATTCACCCCTGGGAACACTCTCCACCACTTCATCCAGCTTACTCCAGAATTCATTTTTCTCTTCTGGCATCCACCTTGTGGGGCATATAGACTAACAACATTCAGCATCACACCTTCAACTTCCAGATTCAAAGTCACGATTCTGTCTGATCAAATGTTTCCACTCTCCTGTTACCTCTCATAGCTTTCTGTTTGCTCCATTAATATGAATCAATTTTAAAACAGAACTATATGTAAGGTATGATACATTACTGATGGCCAGTTCTTGAGGAACCTCTTATCAAACATTGCACTCAAAGAGAAACCCATTGTGCTGAATGAATATTTATGCTGATTGTTGCTGTTGAAGCTGCAGTTGATCTGTGAGTTTGGGTGAAAAGCCACCAGCGTCACAAAGTTCAAAGATGATTGAAACAAAGACATCTTTATGTTTTTCCCACCTTACTCCTACATTTGGTTTTTGTTATTATTCTACCTGCGGCTGACATGTCCGCTCCTGCTAGTTCCACTCAACTCTTCTTAGTGTTCTGCAGAGGGAATCAGTTAGGGCTCGGTTTGAGCTGAGGGCTGGAGCGAGGATGCAGGGAGGGATTTCATGAGACTGTATTGATATGGACGCTTGCCCTTTTACTTGTGAACATGCACACACAAATGTGCATAACCAGATAGTCAACTCTCAAGGCATCAGACACTAACATGATCAGTTAGTTTGCCTTGACTTTAAAGGAATTGTTCAGTATTTTGGGAAAAGCTTATTTTGTTTAAAGTTAAATGAGAAACTTCCTGCACCTCTCACATCTCTGGTACATATACAAGATGGACCAAAAAGTTGTGAGACCTGATTCAAATGTGTGTTTCCCCTTCAATGTCATTTGAACCACTTTCAGCTCTGCTGGTTTTCTGAAATTGCTCTCTGGAACTCCCACTCTGACCACTTCCTGATCCAACCTTTCTTTATGCTGAGAATCATCTCAGGTGAGATGAGTTGGAGCTTTATCTGCAACCCAGAGATCAGCCTTGCATTTTCCAAGACTCAACTAGGTATATAAGGTAGGGAATAAGCATGGTCCTTCTTTTCTTAAACATTTCAAACAGTTTGCATCGTGATGTATTCCCCTACAGTCAGATTGTCAATACCTAGTTCTAAAGACAGTAGATTCAAATCAGGCATGATTTTTTTAAAAACATTTTTGTAGGCACAGTCAGTGGACTTTTAGATGACATTTCTTGAAGCCAGATATAGTGGCTCGTTACTAAGCTTATCATAAGGATGCCTTTTGAAACAGTCATTTTAAAATTCATTTCTTCGTGCAAATTTTTGAAAGTTAAGACATGTTAAATATTGAATTTCAGAGATATTGCTGGCCAGCAGGTTGGTAAGCAGGCTTGTCCCAGACGATCTATGAAATCTAAAGAGTTCATAATGTAATGTAATGAGACCCATTCTCCCATACCATGAGTGGATCTCTTTAAACAGAGAGGCTTTTAAGATTATCCTTCCTGTCTGCATTATTAAAAGATAAAAACATGGGAACTGCATTTCCATAACTTTGAGCATGTTATACCACAAAGCAAAGTGAAAGACAGATATTTATAAACCACACTGACTGCCATGTTGACCTTTTTTATGTTCCACTATCCATTTTATGGATATAGAGGGGTAAACAACTGAGAGTTAGTGGTGATGGAGGTGGAAGTAGATGCCTGTGGTAGCATGAGGTTTTTGACTTAATTTTAACACTTTTAGTTACCCTCTGCTCTGGCTGTTCCTCCTATGCCTAACAAACAATGAGCTGCCCAGGCTGACTCCAAATGTGCAAAAAGCATACAAATCACAAAGCCAAGCCCCAGAATATGAGCGGCCTCAAGAGACTTGTATGAAAACATTTGGCCTTCCCTTTTCTCATGAAATCATTTTACAAATTGCAAGGTTCAAAAACACCCCAAATCAAAAGAGATCTAGGATAATGACAGTAGAGCTAACTGAGAATCATTGCCATCATGATGAGGCTGATGGTCTGTCTGATGACTCACTTGTTTTATCTTTGTTGCATGCTCACAATGTAGGCGTTTAACGCTATCAAATCAAAATGCACAAGAAGTGTTAAAGAAAGGCTATTTAGTAACAACGAAATACTGGTTTCTGTGCATCCTGTGAGAGCAAATAAGAGAGAAAAGGGCAGCAGCAGAGGAGCAGACTGATAAGGCTGTCAGTAATAATAACATACACTTTGTTGTCACAGTGAGGCAGACTGCAGGCCGGCTAGGCTTAATCCATTTCCATCCAAATGAGTGAGAACTAAGAAGCTGGGGTGTGTGATCTGTCGCATATTAACACAACATGAGCATATGCTTTACTGCTGGCCACTGTGCCGTGATGGAGGGGTTCAATAAACTAAAAACTGTCTCTGTCCTCACCTCCTGTTAGCACCTTCTCAGTGCCCTCACTCCATCTTCTCTGTTTCTCTTCTCTGTCATGGAGACTGATTGCCTGTGTGCCTCTGGTGGTGAATATATGGCTACATTTCCTCACTCCTCAAAAACCCAGGAGCCTTTAGGTTAAAATATGACTTCTCGAACTGTGTTATAACATGCTAACATGTTTAGAGGGGACACTCTGATTAACAACGAGGGCAGCTAATGCTCACGCACCATGCAGCCCAGATTAAACAGAGAAAAGTGCAAACACACCACTGGAAAGACAGTGGCCCACCCTGCAGCCACTGGCAAACAAGCTTACGTATAAGCAATGACAGGAATGTTTATGTAACATTTTACACCATATGTCTATATATATGATGTCAGTTCCCATATATATATATATATATATATATATATATAAACCCACCTCTCACCCAAATTGCAAGCTTCAAAAACACCCAAAAATCTAAAGAGCTATAGTATAGTGGCAGTAGAACTAATTCAGAATCATTACCTTCAAGATGATGCTGATGGTCTGACTGATGACTCAGTTGTTTTATCTTTGTTGCGTCCTCACATTATGTAGGCGTTTAACACTATCAACTCAAAATGCACAAGAGGTATTAGAGAGAGGCTATTTAGCTGTGATGGGCTCCAGCCCTGCTGGCACCCTGAGTTGCATGAGTGCTGAAGAAAACAAATGAATGGGTGGATGAACGTGGTAGGATTTTTAATAAAAATCAAAACAAAGTTAAGAGTGAACAGGCACATAATTAGGAGATGAAGGTCCACTTGCAACATGATCTGTCATATTACATCAGTATAAATACATAATTAGTATTCTCCATCTACTGTACTATTACCCAAGCAACATATATACCAAAAAACTCTCCAAAAAATGCTTCTCCAAAAGTTTGTCTCAGGGTTAGGTTACAGAAAAAAGCACCAAACTTTAAAGCATCTATGGACCATTAAAGCATACACACCATTTAATAAAATGTAACAAAAAAGAAACAGTAAGGGACTGGTTGGGGCCTAGCAACAGAATGCCACCCCTCAAAACTTACAGAAGGTGAAAAAGGAAATTAATCCTCTTCTTTTTCTTCTTCTTCTTCTTCTTCTTCTTCTTCTTCTTCTTTCGGCTGCTCCCGTTAGGGGTTGCCACAGTGGATCATCTGCCTCCATCTCATCCTATCCCTTGCATCCTCTTCCCTCACACCAACCCTCTGCATGTCCTCCTTCACTACATCCATCAATCTTCTCTGTGGTCTTCCTCTTCTCCTCCTGCCTGGCAGCTCAATCCTCAACATCCTTTGTCCAATATATCCACTATCCCTCCTCTGGACATGTCCAAACCATCTCAGCCTTGCCTCTCTCACTTTGTCTCCAAGCTTCTCAACATGAGCTGTCCCTCTCATGTA
>VUQH01041645.1:0-20723 GCA_015106775.1 Etroplus canarensis | reverse complement strand
TATTCAGGCAATAGGCAGTAAAAGCCTAGCGATGCCACAGATAAATAAGAAAGGGCCTGAATTGTGCACCCCAAGGTCAGAACCATTTTTCCCTCCTGAGAGCTGTTGCTCTTTTTTGTCCCCTGGCTTTTACAATGATTAGTAGCACTGCACAGATGCACTGTAACCGTCGACTCCCTTCCATCTAGTGCTTCCCAGTTGCTTTTCAATGTCGCTAATTTCAATTTTTTTCTGCCTAAACCAACGCCATTATTATTTTCTCTTCTGTAGTATCTATCCAGAAATGGAATAAGTGGCATCACGCGTGATAATTTTAGCTTCAGTGCAAAGATAAGGGTTGGTGACTTCTATGAAGCCAGAGAAGGACCCCAGGTGACTGCCTTTCATCTCTCTCTCTCTCTCTCCCTGATCCCTCTTCATCTTTTCATCTAGTGGCAGGCAAAGCTTCATGCAGCAGTCACTGTCAGGGCATGAGTAGGAATCAACCAAAATCCTCAGTAGTCCTAGTTCATAGACCTCGCATTGTGCATGGAGAAATGTAATAATCAGCTGACATTACTTCCACAGGTGACCAGTGATATATTCCATGTTATGTCTGTGTGTGGCACAAAGAGATAAACTAGAAACTGGATGTGTGTATAATTTGAAGCAGAATAAAGAAAATATTAATGTAGAAATATAACAGTGCTAAGGGGCAAGAGAAACAGAATTCCTATTTGATCTGTTATTTAGCCTGTTTTATTGTAAATTATTTTAACTGTAATGATATATCATTTTTCAGTCTCTACTAAATATACCAAGAACAAAGTCTAGAAGCTAATGATTTAATTGTTCCTCAGCCACAGGAAATTATGTTTGCCAGCATTCACTGTTACAGCTCCCCACACCCTCCCAATCTCTCCATCTCTGCATTTATTCTTTGTCCAGGGTTTACAGTGGAGCTTGTTGAAGGAAGAAGAGGTCGTACCTCGTATTTTGGCGATGGAAGGTCGTCGGGGTCGTCCCCCAAACTCAGAGCGTCAGTTAGCAGGCGAAGGTGCCAAAGGTAACCGACGGAGGAAGGGACGACCCCCTAATGTAGGCGATCCAGTGGCGCCTGAGGGCCCTAGTCCCAGTCAGGTCAAACTTCTGCGCAAACTAGAGGCTCAAGGTTAGCAGAGGAAATGAGCCCTGAAATATGTTTGTCATAAGTGTGTGTGCCATTCATCAACCAGCCATTATTCAGGTTGCTGACGACAATAGAGGGGTCACAGTTTTAAATATTTTTTAGTGTAAGAACAAGTCAGTTTTTTGTCATGCTTTTTTGTTAGAGCCACCTACTTTATCTGAATAATACTAACAACAGATACTTGTCAAGATGAATCACCATTGTTAACATGTCTTGTTTTTCTGCTTTTGTGTGGCATAGCTAAGCCACACAGTCCCCTGGTTTTCAGCTTTACCTTAATAAAGTATTTAGACATGTCTCAGTATTTTGAAGGAGTACTGGCAAACTTCTAAATCTAAGACTATTGTTATGATTAATTAATGAATTAAACTTATAGAAATATAAAGAATGATCCAAGTTAGATATGTCAAGTATGTCAAGTACAGAGGTTTCTGACATTGCCTTTCTTTCCGCTTTTTAGAAATAGCCCGACAGGCAGCACAGATGAAACTGATGAGAAAACTGGAAAAGCAGGCACTGGCACGTGCAGCCAAAGAAGCTCGGAGACAGCAAGGTAATTGAGGACAAAGCTGTGGGTGGGGGTTATTCAGTTGGTCAGTTGGTCACTTCAAACTACTTTAATCAAAATCAACATAAAATAAAGACCAAGAAATCATGCTTCTTATATAGCCTTTGTTTACATGTGGGTTTGAAGTTGTTTTCATCATTTTTAAGCTTTAATCTTCTTTTTGCTCTAATCTTCACTGCATCTTCTGTCAAGACTGTTTGGTTAGCTCTCACTTAAATTCAGAACTGATACTTGATACGTCATGCATTCTGAAGTGTATAATACACCAGAACATTCAAAAAGGGGCAAAAGTTTTGATTCATGCTTTCAATATTGCCTTACTTTGATTTTTTTTTAATTTAACTTTTACAACTTGTGTACTTTCTTCAATGTGGACATGAGCTCAGATCCATTGCATAAATTTGATGACAGTGATGACCTAAAAGCTTAACTTGACCACCACTAACTACTTGTAATTTAACTAGTCCTGTCTGTCCGAAATCCAAGAATCATTAATTATCTTACACTCAGCTCAGCATCCATGTTCGTAATAATGTCTTTCAGGATTGGCAGCCTGGCTTTAGGACTGATCATAGCATAATAACTGCTTCAACTGTTGTGAATGGCATTGTTAACTCACTTCATAAAACACTGAAGATCACAGTATTTTTTTTTCTGTGGGTTTGGAGGTTTTTTTGCTTTCATCCGGTTTAAATCGTGTCTCTAACAGAGTTCAAAACTATTATTGTTAAGCCTCCAGTTGGTTAATGAATGTGTCCATCAAGGATCCATATTAGGCCCACTGCTATTTACTTTGTTCATAATGTCATTTATTTTTCAACTCAGCACTGTCATGCAAATTTTTATACATAACATCTTGCATGTCATCAGCTCCACTGCTGCTTTTCATGACCTGTAGACTTCTTTGTTACACTTCTTCTAAACTTGAGTAAGACAAATTGTACACATTGCATAAACACACATTCCATTTATGTTCCCAGGGCAATATACATAATTATAGTGCAACATTATAAATTCTTCAGTCCCCTATGAGCAAGCACTTGGCGACTGTGGGAAGGAAAAACTCCCTTTTAACAGGAAGAGACCTCAGGCAGAAAAAGGCTCAAGGAGGGGTGCCCATCTGCCTCGACCAGTTGGGGTTGAGGGGAAAGAGAAGTGAGAAAGGAGAGCAAAGAGAGACCCAGACTATGGGAGAGAAAAGACAACATGGATGCAAGCACAGTGCCCTTTTTTCATTAAATAGATGGCATTTTCATCCAGCTGACTATATGTGAGTTGGAGTAAAAGTAAAATTAAAGAGCATCAGCTACTGACATATTTAACATCCTTAGTTCAGTTCAGAGCCACAACAGACCACATAAGACCCATGCAAAGGAGCTGGGGCCAAGTTTTAAAGTTGTTTACCAACAGTAACTGAAAATGAAAGCATATTATACCTTTTAAACTGACTCGAGATGCATTAGAGCATCATGTTATATATCTTCTCTGAGAGGTTTTATGTCTAATCATTTTTGGGATGGTTTCAAATGATGTGGCTATGTGTCTATATGTGTTGATTATTTTTAGTTAATCTATTTCTGCTAAACTGAATCTGTTGTCTGTAATGTAATAATATTTCTCAGATTACAAAAGAGACCTTGAATTCAGTGAGATTTCCTCTAAAAGTAAATCTGAACTAACTACTGGGACCGATCAGGTCAATAATGTCATCAGGATTTAGATGTAGTCATATTGTGATATTTGCTGCACACTACCGCTGTGAATGCCTTGCTTGAGCAAAATAATCACAGGACTGCACTTCCTTGGTCTGTCTAAAGGTCTTGATACTGTTGATCACAGTGTTGCTTTAATTCTAATTAAAATGTATTATTTTAACAATGGTGTCTGTGCATGTTATGGTTGTGTCATATCAGACTTATTTTATAGTACTTGGCTTTAATCTAGTTGTCTGAATTTCTCTGTGCCTTTTTAAAAATACATTATGATCTCTGTGAGACCTCTTAAATAAATAAAGTGCAACAACTCCAAGTCTGAGATATGAATACAGTTGGAAGCCTGTGTTTGTAGGTCATTTTTCTAGACACTAATGTAACACTGACTTGACTCTTGTAGCTATCATGGCAGCAGAGGAAAGAAGGAAGCAGAAAGAGCAGATCAAGATTCTTAAGCAGCAGGTGGGTCTTCTTTACGGGTGCGCTGACAGTATTTTTCCCCTGTTTTCCTTATCTAAGTGTCCTGACATACACACTCCCTGTGAGCGCTGCAGGAAATGTTGAATTGTTATTTTTTGATCCTCTAAAGCTTACTTTTCAATTACCTTTATTGCTTGTAGTACTAAACTTGTTATTGTGACTTTTTGCCCAGCCCAATTGGAATAAAGTGGCTGGAAAGTGATTTTATCTGGGGATGTCTAAAATATTAAGAGATTATGTTTTTTCTTACAGGAAAAGATCAAGCGTATTCAGCAAATTCGAATGGAGAAGGAACTCAGAGCGCAGCAAATTTTGGAGGTACAGAATCTGATCCAGCAGCACCTCTGATTAAGCAGAACATTCCTGGATAGCTGCAGCCCCTCAGTCTATAGTGTTTTAATCTTCCTAAAGCTCATTACTGAACAGCAGCATGCATTGGAGGGAGTTGCGTCTTCTTAGGCATAATTCCACATGGAACTAATGCTAAATTGGTCTTGGTTGACGGCTGTTGAATATTAAAATGGCTGTTGCTGCCTCTTCAGACCTTATTTAAATTGGGCAGAAAAGTCTTTTTTTCATCAGACAACAGTAACAGTTTAGCATAAGTGGGTCGACAGAAAAGAAGGTGTGGTTTTCAACACACAAACACACATCCAAGAATGCACACGCACACACACACACATGCACACACACACAGACGCACAATTATACTGTAGGAGCTTCAAAGTGTTTTAGCAGGACTAAATCAATTCTGAGTTGACACGGTTGGCAAGCCACTCTTAACAGGAGGCTTCAACATTTTCACAATTACGTGTTAAAGAGATACATTATTCATTTGCTGTGTTTTACAAATTTGACTGGCATTCAGGAGCCTGAAATCATTGCTCAAACCAGAAAACTACAAACAATCAGTTAAAGTGCTGCAAAGCCCAAGACTGATTGGACTTGATGTGCTTGATTGATATATGTCTGTCTCTGTGATTTTTGACTTTTAATATTTATGCACAGGCCAAGCGGAAAAAAAAGGAAGAAGCTGCCAATGCCAAAATACTTGAGGCTGAAAAACGCATAAAGGTATGTCGTGTATACTTAAAGTCAACCCTTGAAATCTATGTAAACTGTAGTATACTATGTTTGTTCAAAAATCACATTAATTACATTATTTTATTCAATCAGTCTGTATGTGTGCTTTTCGTGATATTTATACAATGGGAGTATATTGATTTTTCTCAAATCTTTTCATTCTTGCCTTCAAGGAGAAAGAGTTGAGGAGACAGCAGGCAGAAATTCTCAAACAACAGGTAGGTACTTCTAACAACTTACTGAGCCTCTTGAACCTAATAGTTACTGCTGAATAAAACCATTTACCTCAGACTTGTAATAGAATTTGCAGGTTGTGTGTGAGTGTGTTTATACTATGTGCTTCAATGTGAATTTAAATACAGATGTGTGAGTGTGTGTATTTAAGTCCTGAGTATTTTTCTTTATTAAACGCCATGCTTATTGGTATTGGATATTACTACTGTTCCATAATATTTTGCCAACTCTTTCTGCCAGGAGTTGGAGAGGCATAGACTAGATATGGTATGGGTATGTTTATTTTTGTACATCTAACACCTGCATCGTGTAACTGGTTGTGTTATGGTTGTCATAGCAATGCATTAAGTGTAGCACTGGCTGCTGTCATACTACATTCTTCTGCATGGCTTTCCAGCAAAACCAACAAAAGAGAAAAAGAGTCAGTATGCTGCCTCCATCTGCTCGTCCTGAGGGACAACTGACCCTGTCACGGTGGCCAGGCAGCTTCTGTCCCCCTCCCCCATCCTCCCCTTCTACTCAGAATGCATTGCAAAGACTGCTAGCCAATCCACACTCACTGTCTGAAAGTGCGCTCGAGGAGTTTCCATCCATCACATACATTGTCTAACTGTTGTATTGGAGTAGCCTGTGTTACCCATGAGTGCTTGACGATTTCGGCCCAGACATTGAGCTTGTGTCTGTTCGTCCGTGCATCTGTTCTGCAGTCCACAGAGTGCTGGACTTTAACCTGCCCCATCCCAGCCTCTCTGTCATTCACTGTTCCTGTACTCTGCACAATGAATGAAAACAGCTACTGAGAGTCATTTTGTCTTTATGGTGGAGACACTTCCAAGCAGATTTCCCACCGGTTTGGTGTGGATACAGCACAGCCTTTGCTTGAAAAAAAGACCTGTTAAACAGTAGAACAAGAATACAATCATCTCCACCATGGGGACTATATGGCTCTATGTAGCTTTTTATTTTGGCCTAGCTCTCCTGCTTGTAGCCCTTCTTATTCATACACACAGTTGCAGCTGAATCTAAAGGTTTGCCTTTCTGTTTCACAGTGGACTGAGCCGATTACTGCATCAAACTCTTGTATCCTCACACAGAGCACCGTATAGGGTTGAAAATTAAGATGCGTAAAATAATCCCGGTGGTTAAGGTTGTCACATGCAGCTGTATTGTATTTGATTTATCATAGTTTATTATCATAAAAGCCTGTAACATATTCGTTGTTTTTGATGAATCAGAAAAAGCTGAATGCCACAGGCTTTCTGTCCTTTTTCAAGTTTTCCATTTGTAGATAAATCAAACAAACAAGCACAAAGAAATATTGCAGCAGAGTGCTTGGCATCTAGCCTGTTTTGTTTATCACAATGACAAAACAATCCTCACAAAACAGCCCATTTTAGTCAGCAAGAACTGGAAATGTCCTTGGCAAGCTCTAATAGTGGCAATTGTGTCTTTCTGGTGGATCACAGAGGGAATGACAGCCTGATATGGTGGAGCGGGAAACCTTAAGAGATCAAATAAAATGATAGTCAGTCACCAGTGATTCCTGTGCCCTTTGGCAGTAGACTGTGTATCATGCACCAAAGAACAACATAGATGTCTCATCCTCAGCAGTCACATACTGTGCTAACACTTAAGCTGCCAAAACCACTGAAGTGAAACAGCTTAGTTTGTAGTTACACCTTACAATCTAGTCCTCTTGATCATTTTCTTCTCCAAATATTATTGGCATGACGTGTCAAAAAAATAAAAATAAAAAAAGATTGTATTGATTCATGTATCATAATATATTGTTTTTATTATACGCTAATGACATGTGGCATGTCAGATGACTTCCGGCAACTAGTGTTTTGTTGCTTTTGTTGTGTCAGCTCTAGTTTAGAGGCGCCGTCACCGATTCCAGCTGCTTCTCTTTTTGAGCCTGTCATCACATCTATTTTGTACCGCATCTCTGTGTTGCTTTTTGGTTGTCATTGTACTACTGTACTCTTCACTTATGCTTCCACCATACATGTGAAAGTGTATACATGTGAAGCATTGTTCTGTGTTTGTTGAAGTATGGTGCCTCTACAGAATTTAGTGCATTACAGTTTTACATTAATACATAACAAACCAAAGTTGGCCTTGAATACTGTATGAACAATGTGTGCTTGTTAATGTGTATCTGATTTTTTACCCCTTTAGGAGAGGGAAAGGAGAAGGCAACATGTAATGCTGATGAAGGCTGTTGAGGCTCGCAAGAAAGCAGAGGTACTCCATATGCACACAAATAAATGCAGAAACACACACAGGCACACAGTCCACTCCATAAAAAGAGCCTAAGTCATTATTCCCTCGATGGATTCCTGCTTCCTCTCCTTTATGTGCACTCTTTCCCTTCATTCATTTTTTTTTTCTGCACACTTACCAAGTCAAAAGATTCTGGCCCTCAAGCACTTTTCCTTTGAATGCACAGCAGCATTAGGCTGAATTCTAACACTGCTCAGCAAAGTCAAGTAAACCTTCTTGTCTATTTTCACACACACACACACACACACACACACAGAGCCAAAATGCGCACACACGCATTTTGCTTTCCTAATGCTCCCTTGAATTTTGGACTCTCTAGGAGCGTGAACGCTTGCGGCAGGAGAAAAGGGATGAGAAGCGTCTGAACAAAGAGCGTAAACTGGAGCAACGAAGGCTGGAGCTAGAGATAGCAAGGGAACTGAAGAAGCCAAATGAAGATATGTGTCTGTCTGATCATAAGGTACTTCACTCATTAGCATATTATTATTATTATTATTATTATTATCATTATTATTATTATTACTGTTGTACTAAGTTGAACGTCTTTTCCTGTGACCACATGGTGCTGCATTTTTATGTGGAAATGTGTGCCTCCAAGTGGTTAAAGTAGTGTACTGCAATCTTACTGAAAGTTAATCATAATTCTGAGTTATATTAAATAACTCTAAATCCAACAAAAACAGCCCTAATTTTACCCACATTCCTATATCCAGTCTCTCCCTGAGTTCTCCCGGATTCCTGGACTCATCCTGCCAGGACGGGCTGTGTCAGACTGCCTGATGCTCATGCAGTTCTTGCGAGGCTTCGGAAAGGTTTTGGGGCTTGACCTGAATGCAGATGTACCCACGCTGGGAATGCTACAGGAGGGTTTGCTTAATGTAGGGGACAGCATGGGCCAAGTTCAAGACCTTCTGGTCAAGCTGCTTTCTCTAGCAGTTTGTGATCCCGGGTTGCCGCCTGGACAAAAGGTAAGCTACTTTTTGAATAAGCTGTACCAGCTTTAAGATTATAGTTGAGAGCAAACTATGGCTCTGTCTGGTAGTAGTGATTAGATGTGATATTAAAGTATAGTAAAAATAACCATTTTTTTGTATTGTTACATATTATTTTATGGACCACACACATGATGAAGGTAGTTAATATGACCCATATGATCCAGTAGATTTATAGTACCCACATGTGTATCTAGATGTAGGATTTCATCTAGAAAGTCATTTAAATTGAAAAGTCTATTTTTCAAAAGTTTTACATTTGCTACTTTGACATTAATTTTAGTGCTAATGCCTCTATAGTTTTAATGGCAATGTTATATTTTAAGGTTTAAGTGCTTTTTAATATATAATATCACAATTATAGCTAAAATCACAAGTAACAAGCTCAGAAAGTAAATTCATTTAAATTTGCCCAGAAAGTGTTCATCAAAATTTCTTCTTTGCCATTATCTCTTTCTCAACTAGACAAAAACCATGCTGGGGGACCACCTGACTAATGTTGGCATCAACAGGGATAATGTTTCTGAGGTGCTACAGATGTACATGGGAGCCCATTGCGCACATACAGAATTGGCTCCTTTGGCTCTGAGTCTGAAGACAAAGGCCTTTCAGGCTCACACGCCTGCCCAGAAGGCCTCAATTCTGGGCTTCTTGGCTAATGAGCTGGCCTGCAGCAAGGCTGTTATCAGGTAGGAGAAGCAGGAGAAAACTAAACTGCAACTGAAAAAAATTATCAATTAGGATATGTGTTTTTTTTATATTGCTTAACCCTCAAGTTATTCTTGCGCCAGTGATGATTTTTTTATTGATACAGTGGAGTACAATTAATAAAGCTTCAGTAGGGAGCAGTAATTTGCAGTCCTTTTTATTGTAAGGAAATAAGACAAGTATTAATTTGTGCTCTGGGAGACCAGCTGTTATATTAAGATTTTTTCCTTTGGCTCTAAATAGTTTCCGGCCCCCGTGAACTTTTACTCATTATATTTATTAGTTTATGAGAACACATAAAACACTGGCACACTCTCTTAGCTGTAACTAAAGGGATTGTATTTCTTCTTGCAGTGAGATTGACAAGAACCTGGATCAGATGGCAAACATGAGGAAGGACAAGATCATTATGGAGGGAAAACTGAAGAAGTAAGTATTCTTTAACCCTGAACATAATTATCTTATTCTTTGAACACTGTCAGGCTAAACTCCTGTGTGCTCCTGCAGGTTGAGAACCATCTATGCCAAACGAACTGGGAAGAGAGAGGCCAGTATGGGTGTGGAAGAGAACCAGTCTGTTGGCACTCCGTCCTCAGCCGCCAAACGCAAGAGGAAACTGGGTGGAGACAGTGATGATGATGACGATGATGACGATGACAGTGAAGACCAAGCAGAAGAAGAGGAGGACGAGGAGGAGGAAGAAATAAAGAAGGTTAAAAAAGTGGAGACATATGATGAGGTAAAATGATAGATCCAGCTTCATTATATAATATTATATATATAACATTATAGTTGTTCACAGATATTTATTGTATTTGTTGTGTTCTTAGGATGAAGTTGACCATGCTACTAGTATTGAAGAGCTGGAGAAACAAATAGAGAAACTAGCCAAGGTATGCTTTTCTTTAAAATGTACAAATGTTGCGGCAAGGTTTTACCCATTAACATTGTGTTTCTTTGTTTTAATACGATTTGATTCAATACCTAAGAAATCATGCCACAGACACCTCCAACACAACAATTTGGCAAAAAATAGCTGCAACCTCTAAATATCTTAAAAATAACTATTTGTTTTGTACATGGTGTGAACATGTCTAATGGTATAGGTCTGTTTCCTAAAGAATCCAGTAATTACCTTAATGAATTACCTCACTAGCATAGTGTGTGAGGCTTCATATATCAGAAATTACTACACAAGAACATCAGATAGCATAAATGTCTTCTTTTTCTGAAAGTCTAAACAACAAATAATGTGTAAAAAGTATAAAGTATGTTTAATTTCACTGCAGCAACATCATCAGACCAGAAGAAAGCTGTTTGAGATATCCCATTCCCTACGCTCCATGATGTATGGACAGGATCGGTACCGCCGCCGATACTGGGTACTGCCCCACTGTGGAGGGGTCTTCATTGAAGCCATGGAGAGTGGAGAAGGTTGTTGCAGTTCAACACACACTAAGTTTAGTTGACGCGTATACTTGCTCAACAGCTGAAATGTTTTAGACTCAAATACTATCTGTAAAATAAAAGTACTAGTAACAGGCTTAGTTTGGCAGGCAGATGAAGGAAGACTATTTATGATCCGTGTGATTGCATGTTCAGCTGTTCTACTGCAGAGATAGCATCTTTAAACTCTAATAACAAGATTCTACTTATCTTCCAAAAAGCAAGTGAAGTAGAGCAATGTTTTATTATGATCAGCATAGCGGTTTTAACATTACAGATGTTCAGTTTCCAACTAGAATACGCTCTCTCATTTTTCTTGCAGCTCCAGAGGAATTGGAGGAGGAGCGACAGAGGAGGAGGAGAGCAGCAGAGGAGGTCAAGGTTAAAGAAGAACCTCAAGAGATTGAATTGCAGAAGGAGAAGCCCACCAAGCTTGATGGGCAAAGCATCCGAATACAAGATTTGGAGCAACAGAAAGAAGAGGAGAAGGAACATGAGGGGAAGAAAAAATCCCCGACCCTCTTCTACCAGCAGCCAGGCTGTGTTTCTAAACTGTGCACTCTTAGAGAAGTCAACAAGGACATTAGCAAAGAATCTGTAAAGGCAGAAGACAAGGAGAGCCCCCATGTGAGACAAAATGGCAGTCCCATGGGCGCTCCTGTTTCATCCACTGTGTCATCATCCTCCCCCACTCACAATATCCCTGAGCCAGCAGCTGCAGCAGCAACAACTCCATCCATGGTGACCACTAATGACACAACAAACATCCCTCCCCCAGCTACAACCTCTTTATCTGCCCCCTGCCTACCAGCTCCACGTGAAAGCCCAGGAAACACTCCTCCAACCTCTTCCCCTGCTCCATCTCCACACCTCTCATTCCAAGCAAATGACCAGCTGCTCAGAGTCCTAACAGAAAGAAGCGGACACTGGTTCAGTCTGCTCCCTCGCAATCCATGTGACCTTGCTTCCCTCACCACAACTCCACCAGGAGCACCTCGTGTGTCTCCTCAGGCATCCTCCACCCCAGGCAGACCTAGGTCCCCCCCTCCATCCCCTGCCCTCCCTCTCACCCCTTCTGCTGCCTCAGCCTCAGCTAGCCCACATCACCCAGCCAGCATCCTCAGCTACCCACTGTCCACCCTGCAGGTGAGAATTCTGGATGGAATAGACAAAGCTGTGATATTTCTTGTGTCCCATGAACTGTCTGTTTTGCTGTTCAGTATCTCTACCTCCCTCACACCTCTGTTGATACTCTTTTCTCAACAGGTAAAGTCAGGTGGCTCTTTGTTAGGAGTTTCTTTTGGAAACTGGCCCAGTGGAATGATAAGTCCCAGCCTGCCTCTGTGCAGCAGCCCCAGCCCCATGCCAGGTCACTCTGTAGAGGGCAACACAGCAGCAAGTGTCTCTAGTAAGAGTGAATCACCTTTACCTCGCATTGAGAAATCTTCCTCTATGCCCTCTCCTACCTTGGAGATGCCCAAATCCCTCGACCACCCAACACCACGACCTATCCCAGAAGGTAAGTCAAACTGAATGTATTAATTTATCTGAATATTATTAGATCAGTCAATGCTTTGCTCAACTAAATGCAGTTTGATTTAACTGGGACATGTTTTAACTGTACAAAGCATCTTCTTGTTTTCACGCCTGTTTGTGCTCACTGTCGCAGAGATGCTGACAGGTTGGTGGCGGGTATCTGACATCGAAGAGCTTAGGGCTCTTGTCAATGCTCTCCACAGCCGAGGAATTAGAGAGAAGGGCCTCCAGAGGCAAATGCAGAAATACTTGGAGATCATTCCCCAGGTCTGCACCAAACACAAAGATGGTAAGTCTTAAAACAGCTCCTCTCAGCACATATAATGGCTTTATATGTCACAGATTCATTTTAAATTTAGTAAGCATATCCTTATAATCCCTCAATAGATTGCCAATTATGTATCATTTAAGTTTGAACTACATGAATATCTGTACATATTTTACTACTCAGTGCATGCATTTGAGTGTGAATTCATGGTTGACTAATTTCTGTCATGTCATTTATCTAGTGGCGATGATCGAGCTCCATGAGTTAGAGGAGAGCCAGGTCAGTGTGGAATCTGTGCGGGGCTGGTGTGTTGAAGAGCAGGCCATGGAAATGGACATTGCTATACTGCAGCAGGTCGAGGAACTGGAGAGGAAGGTCACTGCAGCCAGCCTGCAGGTCAAGGTGAAACAGCAACACATTAACACAAATACCTCTGTGCATTTTGATTTTTAGAGGCCAAAAGACCCAACAGCTGATTTTCCCTCCCAGGGCTGGACATACCCGGACCCTCAGTCTGAGCGGGAGGACCTGGTGTATTATGAGCACAAGCCTCCAACCAAATCCACGCCATCATCAGCAACTACGGGAGACAAGGACTCCAAGGACCACCTGGAGGAGCGGGGAGAGAAGGGTGGGGTGATGCGTCACCCCGACAACCCACTGGACATAGCAGTGACACGTCTGGCTGATCTGGAGCGCAACATCGAGAGAAGGTACCTGAGGAGCCCCTTAGGTACCACCATTCAGATCAGGCTGGATAATGTGGGTACGGTCACTGTCCCTGCCCCCGCCCCATCTACTAGTGCTGACAGGGAAGGGTAGGTCATTTCTCCAACCAGCTCCCCACTATCCCACTAAGACCCTTTCCTCTCTCTGTGTGTGCTTTTTGTTTCCCATATTACTAAAAAGGTGAGGGTCTTCGCTGTTTTCACAGCAGATTTTTGTGGTGGCTTGTTGCATTTTTTTTTGGTCTTGTGCAGCTTTTTGTGTGGGAGGGGCTCCACTCACTACCATTTTTTTTCCTAAAGTCATCTGCATGGTCTTATGCATCAGCAACCTCAGTTATGGGCTTACTTATAACTCCCACTATTCAGTATACACTTACTCTTTCTGCATGAGCGCCCCTTTAACATGACAAAATCAGTGTTTACCTCTTCCCAGCACTCTACACTCCCCAAATCGTCATGCCTGTCTCTGCACAGATGGAGCTCTTTATGCTCTGCTGTATTTTTGGTGACTGGTTCAAATGACTTAGTTTACTAAAACCCTGTTTTTAAAAAGGTTGTGTAATATTTTAATAAAAATAACAAACAATGTTTTGAAAATCATTAAAATCCTTTATTTAACTGGAAACAGCACAAAAGGCAACATATCAAATGTTGAGAAATAGAGAAGCTTTTAATTTGGTTCCAGCAGCACATTTAAAAAAATCTCTGTCTATTTTCTGTAGTATTGAAAGCAAAATATTTTTCCATTCTTGCTCGACATAGAATTTCATTGAAGCTTCAGTTTAGGGCTACCAAATGTTTTCAGTAGGCAACAGATATGGACTGCTGGCAAGTACCCAGGGTCTTACTATGGAGTGATTCTGTTGGAATATGTGAAGAATGTGATTTGGCATTGTCTTGCTGAAATAAGCAAGTCCTTTCCTGAAAAAGAGATTGTGTGGATGGCAGCATTTGTTGCACTAAATCTTAAATAAATCCCCATAAATTAATGGGGCTCATACCAAAATAAGCTGCATGGTTCTGATCCTCTTTAGCCTGGAGTCCATGATTTCTGAGATGAATTTCAAATCAAGATTTGTCACACCACAGGATAGTTTTCTACTTTGCCTCAGTCCATCTTGAAAGACTTCTCAGCCTCTCTGCAATGCTTATTTTACTGCTGAACCTAATGAACCTTTTCAGCATTACAAACAGTCTTTTGTTGCCTCAGCTATTTTAAAAACGTGTTGCTGGCATCAAATTCAAAATGACCCTAGATAATAAAATGAACAATAAAAAATTTGATATACAATTCAATTTTATTTATATAGTGCCAGTTTACAACAAAAGTTGTCTCAAAGCGCTTTACACTGTAAGGTAAAGACCGTACAATATTATAGAAAAAACCCCAACAATCAGATGCTATGTTTGTACTTTTAAAATTATATATAGGCTTGAAATGATTTGCAAATCATTGAATTTTCTTAAATTAATACTTTACATAGCAGCCCAGTTTTATTGGTTTTGGGTTGTAGTTGTGTGTAAATAAGCCCACACGTTCCCATATATGTATCTATTTTTGATTCTCATTATATTCCATTACACTCCCTCAGCAGTGAGGAGGAGGTGGCCCATGGTATGAAGGTATGGAGGAAGGCCCTGAGTGAAGTGCGCAGTGCTGCCCAGTTGGCCATGTGTATCCAGCAACTGCAGAAGTCTATCGCCTGGGAGAGGTCCATTATGAAAGTGGTAAGAAAAGAAAAGAAGAGTATATGTCCACCCCTCTACTTAAAAACAAACTCTATTCCAAAAGTGTGCACTTCTTTTTAATGGATGCACTTACTTTTTAGTACTGTCAGATGTGCAAGAAGGGGGATAATGAGGATCTCCTCCTGCTGTGTGATGGCTGTGACAAAGGCTGCCACACTTACTGTCACAAACCCAAGATCACCAGCATCCCAGAAGGAGACTGGTACTGCCCGGCCTGCATATCCAAGGTATCTGAACCTTTTATTATGAGCTGTCATCTGCCCAAAGTTGATCAGTAGAAATAATACAATAAATGTACCCCACATACTTGATTAACACTATCCTATTTTTTTTCAAAAATATAAACATTTTTTGTATTAAAGCTGTCAGTGGAGGATATTTTGTAAGAGCATTTAATTAAAGTTCCTAAATATTTTTGCTCAGGAATTCCTATTTTGTTTTTATTTTCTAAAGCAGACATTTCCATGGTGAGAGGAAGCAAGAGTGGACATTGTAGAGAAAACTATTGCATCTTAACTATGAGGAGACTGCTTGCTCAAACAAATCTCATCAGCTGTTTCTTCTTCTTCGCTAAAGTTTTATTACTCGCTCTCAAGTTTTATTGTCTGCAGCATGGATTTGGTTTTTATCCCATTAAGAGACAATAAAACTCATAAGTCATATCTATACTCTGGGGAGCTGGGTAACAATTTTTATTTTAATGCCTTCATTATTTTCTAGATGTAGTCATCAAAGGAACTTAGTATCTGATCTGATCTTCTGGGAAAGGCCAATATTAATAGGATAGATCTAAGTGGTCAGTATGTTAGCAGTTTGAATTGCACCTTAACCCATAAGAACCTGGACCTATTTTTCCTTAGGAACTTCATAAGTTAAAGTCAAGCATAAAGTTTTACAAGGAAGACTGAAGAACATGTCAAGTTTTTGTTACATGTGTGCAACCATGGGTTCTTGTGGGTTTACCAAGGAAGTGCTGAATTTTTTACTTTTACAGGCAAGTGGTCCATCCCCCAAAAGCAAAAAGCCTCCAGCCAAACCAGTAGCATCTAGTGGAGTGGGTAACAAGAAGGGTGGAGAGGCGAAGAAGAATGGGAAGCAGGCCGGTAATGGGGAAGTGTCGGAGGATGACTCAGCAAGTGCCAGCAGTACGCCTAAAAAAGGAGCAAAAGACACCAGCAGGAAAAGAAAAACAGAGGAGAGTTCACCTGCTCTAATGGTTTCCAGTCAGGAGAGCCCTGTGTGTGTGAAGCGAGCCAAGACAGCTAGAGACAACAACAGGGACCTGGGATTATGCAGGTATGTCTCCTTGGCATGCCCACACTTGTCTTTCTCTTAAATTCTTTTATGTTTCACCTTCTTATAAATAGTTGAACAGTAACTGCCGCCTGCTACAGGGCGTTATAGAAAAGGTGCAGGGAGCGGATGTTTTTTCCAGCTTCTGTTGCTGTTAAACCCCGAAACCTCAAACCTTTCTTTGCATCATTAAAAGTTATGATTTATTTTTTATGGTTTTATTTAACCATAAAACTCAAAAGATCATGCACTAAATGAAATATGTAAACATCCATAGAATAATTTTGGCCACTTGGAGGCAGCAGAAACAAACTGTAATCACAAAGCTGACAATATTTTTACATTTTAACTTGGAAGGACAAACTATTTACACAACCAACACAGAGAAAGCAGCTATATGTAACTTTTTTTTAGCTCTGTTTTTGGTCTACTTAGCTGTGAGGCAAATATCTAAATCTTCAGCTGTTAAAGCTCCACTGTAGTCACTAGGTAGTCAATACCTTTTTCTGCCTTCAGTGTGGTCATAAACAGGTATGTTAGACTGAGGATTTTGAGCTTTTTTGTGAAAACAACTTTGTGCTACCAGCCTAAAACTTGAATCAAAACAGTAAAGGTGTGGGCCCGAAACTCTAAACAATGAGCTGAATGAAGCTTGTAGTATTCAGCCACAATGAAAGATACATTTGCCCAGTCCCTTGTAAATCTAGAAATATTCACTATAACTGCTTAAATGGAAGAGGAAATTATGAAAGACAAAGTCATGGTCAGTTTAACTGTGTGTGTGTTTCTTTGTGTGTCCTACAGAGTTCTCCTTGCTGAGTTGGAGCGGCATCAGGATGCGTGGCCTTTTCTCACACCTGTCAACCTGAAATCGGTCCCTGGCTACAGGAAGGTCATCAAGAAACCGATGGACTTCTCTACCATACGTGAGAAGCTTGTGAGCAGCCAGTGAGTTCCCATTCCTTCTGTTGGTTCTTTTTCTGCTGAAAGCCTCCAGGGCCTTTGCACAGAATTTAAAGTCAGAGTAGTATTTTTCAGGAAAGAAGTTTTAGTTACCGTACTCATTGTGATGTGTCAGCTGTACTCTCTGACCTAAAGGTTTTCTTTTTATTTCAGGTATCAAAACCTGGAGACGTTCATCATTGATGTCAACTTGGTCTTTGATAACTGTGAAAAATTTAATGAAGACAATTCAGACATTGGCCGAGCTGGTCATAACATGAGGAAGTTTTTTGAGAAGCGCTGGACTGAGCTTCTGAAACAAACTAACTAAAAAAAAAAATGTCTGTTCAGACTCTTCCCATACACCCATTCAACTTTTTTTATCGGAGCACCAGGTTTTACTTTTATTTTCTGATGGAGAATGTGGCTTTGCAAAGAAGAAGAAGAAGAAGCCAACTACTTAATAAGGAACCAGTGGTGTGCTTTAGAGAGATGTCACCTTGAAAAATAAAAAGTTGTTACATGAGGTGCGCTGGATTTATTATAACAGGGATTAAAGCCCCAAAGAGTCCCAGAGAAATGGGGTGTCATAGTGCAATACCATTCCCTGTCTCAGAACACTGCACTGAATGAATCCTCAAATGTCACTGATGTGTCTGCGCTAGTATACTTTCCACTACTTGTAAATAGTTTTTTGTTATTTAATCGTATTATAGTGAATGTATTTAATTTTGTAATAATTATTTATGACTCAAGGTCCACTTCATTTTCTATGAAAAAGGAGGAATCAGCCGAACTGCTTTGACTTATTAAAAGGAATGTGTTATGTTATAATTTTTTTCCTCCCAAATATCAAACAAAGCCAAGAAAAAAAAAGCTGTTTACACTGTTCAGTGCTTTGGGACATCAGAGGACTGTATTCAATTGTTCAAACTGTAAAACTGCATTTATTTACAGGAACAGCAGAGGAACAGTTAGGCTATGGTGATTCATGTGTATATACTGTTTATTAATGTCAATATTATGTCTTGTTTGGAACAATGTGTAAAAATTGTTTAAGAATATTAAGATATTGTTTATGCCTTAGAATGATTGTAGCATTCTATTTTAGTGAACGTGATGAAAACATTATCATAAATATTGTTTGTACAGTATATACATATCCTCTGCAAACACTGTGGTATCCTTAATCTTGGTAGTGCCTACCCTTCCAACAGGGGCATGTAGGGGATGTTATTGTTTTTAGTTTTCATTCTTTATGACAATTATTTTTATATGATTTAACAACAAGGCCTCCAAAGTTGGACAGTGACACAGAAATCATTCCTCCCCATAAATAAAAAAGGAACAACAAGCATTCAGTTATGCTTCCATAATACATTTCCTCATAATCTGCCACAATACAGAGGACCTAAGGCCATTTTTAACCACTGTGTTGATCCTTGCTGTGTGTTGTGGCCTGATGGAGGCAGCTAGATTTTTTTGTACCCAAGTCAAAAGTACTTGAAGTTACTTTATTTAAGATATTGTGGAATAAAAGTATCATTCTTTTGTAGGAGCTTTATTTTTCACTAGTGTGTGGCACGGACCTATTAAAAGGATGTTTTTCAATGTAAGTGACTCAGACTGGTTTTATTTCAAATCCAGCCTACAACTGCTTTTGAGAGAAAAACATATCTACTGTACACAATACGCTTTAATCCTTTAATCTTTCAAAGTACGTATATGTGACCAGAATTAAGAGTATGACTTTTCAAGCCTGCATCTTCAGCTGCTTCCTGGTATTTTCGCCAGTGGATTAATCTGCATCAGTAGTTTGACAGGTTTTACACCAGATGCCCTTCCTGACCCTTGATGGTGGGAGGATTTGTATCCCCTCTTGGAATCAAACCAGGGACCTTTTCACTCGTGAGGAAAACATGTAAACCACTACACTATATGTTTTCAAGCATAATAGATAAAATTTTACTCCGTATCTTGCTATCAAGTGATTAAACTGGCACCAGAAAGCTTAAAAAAATGTTTCAAGATCCAACAAAATTGTTATGAAATAGAAAACTCCAAAATACAGCTGTGAGATTAATGATGAACAAAAACAAATTTTTCAAAGTAAGTATGTTATACATGCTATACATAGGTGGCAGTTTTGCAAATGCATTCTTGAGGTTTTCTTCTGTGTTTATTTTGGTAGCGACAAGCCTAAGCTGATTTCCAATGCCCATTACTGGCTAGGCCTTTAAAATACAGAGTGGTTGCTCAAATTCAGATGATTTTTTTTTTTAAACAACAGGTATAATGAGAGAAGCCTGTAAGCTAATTCAGACAAGGATTTGAGCTGTGTGGTTCACACTAAAAACATCACTGTCCTTGCATCATATACCAAACATACCCTCTCAGTTTGGTGATATACAGTCCCCTCCAAAAGAACAGCAATGTCATTTTTGACTGCAGACATTTCTGTAAAAGATCAAAGGAGAAACATGAGAAAAGACATCGGAATTTCATCTTTTATTCCCTGAAATTTACTTATATTAAACATGACAGAAAATAACCCATTTTGTATCAAACCACCCAGTTTTTACAAGTGAACGTTAGTATTGGAACAAAATCTTTCCAGCTAAAATAAATTTAAAAATACTTAATGTTTGGCTACATATCTTTTGCTCACAATAACTGAGTCAGACGTACGACTTATAAACTCCCCCAGACTTCTTGTTTCTTCATTGGTTATCCTTTCCAGGCTTTTAGCTTAGTTTAGTTTTGCAGGGTTTCTCCCTTCAATCTTCTCTTCAGGAGGTGAATTGCTTGTTCAGTTGGATTAAGATCTGATGATGGTTTAGTCCAAATCCTTCCCTTTTCACCCTAATGAAGTACCTCCAGCCACCTCCAGCTCTGCCTCCTGTCTTTTTGTCAGACCACACATCATTGCAGGTCTCACTACTGTCTTGTAAACCTTCCCTTTCTCTCTTGCTACTATCCTTCTGTCACAAAGCACCCCTGACACTCGTCTCTACCCACTAAACCCTGCCTGCACTCTCTTCTTCACCTCTTTTGTGCTCTGTCCGTTGCTTTGGATGGTTGATCCCAGGTATTTAAACTCATCCACCTTCACCACCTCTTCTCCTTGCATCTTCACCGTTCCACCTGCCCCCTCTCATTTATGCACATGTACATGTACTCTTGCTTCTACTGACTTTAAGTCCTCTTCTCTCCAGTGCATACCTCCACCTCTACAGGCTCTCTTCCACCTCCTCCCTACTCTCACTACAGATCACAATGTCATCTGCAAACATCATAGTCCACGGAGACTCCTTCCTGACCTCATCTGTCAATCTGTCCATCACCATTGCAAACAAGAAGGGGCTCAGAGCTGACCCCTGATGTAATCCCACCCCCACCTTGAACCCATCTGTCACTCCTACTGCACACCTCACCACTGTCTCACTGTCCTCATACATGTCCTGCACCACCTTCACATACTTCTCTGCCACTCCTGACTTCCTCATACAATTCCACACTTCCTCTCTTGC